>OENM01000074.1:73158-172016 GCA_900239745.1 Rotaria magnacalcarata
TGTTTGTTGCTTTAGAATAGCATACGGTCTCGGATCAGGTAGCGATTTCTTTGGTTTCGATCAATTGGTTGGCTCATCGAACATAGACGCAACATATATGTTCGACCGTACTTATTATGAAAGTCTCAGTTCCTATCCTCTCTATCATACATCCTATGAAGTCTTTTCAATGATGAAAACTTTTATCGATCCAAACTTTACGGTATGTTATTTCTCCAAAATATTTAAAAACTTGACGTCTCTTTCATCATATATCAATCAGGCTCATCGAACCATGGGACAGCTGATGGGTGTTGTAGCATTGTTTCTATCTGAGACGCCTGTTTTACAATTCAATGTTTCGCGATACACTGTAGCACTTCGAGAAGCTATGAACAACCTGAAACCAAATAATCCTGCAGCTCTCGGTAGGAAATTGAATAACGTTGTGTTCTTCTAGAATAATCGAAATGAATTTTCAGATCCACTTCGACAAGCTATCAACGACTTCGATACGACTGCAAATGATTTTATGAGAAGATCGAAATTAATCGATTTCGAAAAGTAAAGTTGGCAGTGGCGAAGTTCGAAAGAAAAATCGAAATTATTTTTTTCTAGTCCGTTCGAGATTCGAGCATATAATGATCAATTATTGCAACTGGAACGTGCATTTCTGAATCCGTTGGGGCAAGGTGGTGATTATACTGATTTTAAGTATGAATTTGTTTCTTTTTATCATTGTGCGGTATAATGATTGATTTCTATTGAAGACATATTGTGTTTGCACCAGCAAAGGGGAATAAATATGCAGCATCTGGTTTTCCTTCTGTGAGCAATGCTGTTGCTGATGGTGACTCAACAGAAATCGAGATTGAAGTAGCAATAGCAACTTATTTTGTGCGTGGTGCTCTGTCAACATTAAAGGAGTTTCATAATTTTTTCTCTTAACTTTCAATCATGTATCGAGTAGCCAAACTAAACCTTATTAAAACGAAATATTTTCTTCAGGATACTATCATTTTACAATAACAGGAAGTTTAATATACCGAGAAAAATTTACGATGCATCGAACAAGTCATAGTACTAATATAGCTTGTATGCAGAGATAAATGATGAAAGTGCATTGGATCCAAGTGCGCTTTCATGGGATGATAAAACATACATATGTAGTCGATATTTTGTTTTCGTGAAATGTGTTTCATGAATGATTTCCTTATATTTCAGCGTCAATGTCAAAGATTTGCTTTACTTATGTGTTTAGTCTCCATGTAAATGAGGAGTACGATGCATAGTCGTGGATGTAGACCTCAATAGTAGTAGATTCCCGACTGTATTTCTCACAATTATGAACACATTCTTTACATTTTTAAGACACTTGTAATCCATGCTGATACGCGATTTTTGAAAGAATACAGTGATCTATTTCAATCCAGTGCATGCACTAGTCGTAAATAAAAAATCTTGACTAATCTTCAAATTACATATTCACATATCTTTTCACGAAAAGTCAACAACACTGCGATATATATCATAGGTTTTATTTTGTCGAATGAAGTTTTCTTTCCTATCGTTTTCATTTTAATGTTGGTGTTCTCGGGTGATCGTTGTAAGAGTGAAATTCTACCTTTATAGAAACATCATAAAACAATAATTGACTGACACACCGATAGGAAGAGATGGTCTCATTTATTCAGTAGAAAAGCTGCACTTATCGTCGAAAATACTGTCGGGCGATAATTACCTTTGCCACTTTTGTTTCGTTTCGTATCTTGTCTGTAAAACTCTGATAGCTCTTTAACTTCAATTATTTGCATTATGGTAAACAATAATGCAGCATCCAAGTATTATATGTCTCATGAGACATGTATCCTATCAGCTAACTAAGTAGTCATTATTTGTCTTAATGATAAAGCGAAATATTTTTGTGATAGTCATGTATATGATGTTTTTTACTGCCATGATTCAATTCCAAAATTATGATCTGACTGTAGTATTCATTATTGTGTGCTTCTAACGCATTATTCAATATAATTCACATCCCGACCGAAAATGATTTGAATTCATCAACAATAATATTGATCCTTTTTTCTGTTTTCATAAAAGTCATTGTTGAATTATTTAACTATTCTGAAATGAATATACAACTGATTTAAAAATGTCGCCAAGGAACAAATGAAGTATGCTTAATCTATTGCAAATATCGATGCACAGAATAAAAGCTGTTCACAATGATAAGAACAAAACAGAACTATAAAAGACGAAAAAAACTCTCCAATCTCTCATCTAACACCGAAGACACTACACTTAGTGACAATTCTTGATAAACCGTCCTGTGTGCAACGAATAAAGAATTAAAGCATCAATAACAACAGAATCATATAATACAAATTCTTCTAAATATGAATTCAAAGGTAAGAAATAATAAAATTACTCAATTTAAGGATATTATTGTGTGAAACTCAGTTTCTTATAATTGGGGCGCTGCTTGGAATTTCTCTTGCTCTTGGAGTTGGCATCATCATTGGTCACTTTGGCATTCGTAAAACTAACAGTTCCATGTCGACCAAGTATGCACATCTTACTAGACAAGCTGACCCACAAAATTATCAAACATTCATCAGTTCTGTTCGAGCCGCGAATATTGAAACAGATCTTAAGTAAACTCAATTACATTTCTACTAGAATAAACGTATCTACGAAGTATGCATATGTAGAGATCTCACTTCACGTCCGCATATCGCTGGACTACCCGAAGATTTAGAGAGTGCTCAAGTGATCGAAGAAAGATGGAAGCGCGATGGTTTACAAGTAACCAAACCAAAATACAATGTTCTTCTGTCGTATCCCGACGATGATAGACCTAATCGGTAGATCGAAAACTCAACAGATTACTTTATTAGATTTGTCTAAATTCCTATTTAGAGTTACACTTAGGAGTGCAGATGCAGGAATCATTATTGAAACCGAAGGGGTCGAACACGTTTATGATCCCGACCAAATAAAAACAGTGAAGCCATTTCTTGCCTATACACCGAATGGAACGGTTTCNTATTTTTGATAATCTAGACGAAACTATTCTATGCTAATTATGGTCAACTTGAAGACTTGACGCACTTGGCATCTGTCGTTGGAAATGCTAGTCTTCAAGGTAGTATCATCATTATGAGATATGGTCGTATTTTTCGAGGTGATAAAGTATGTTTTTTTGGGTTCTTATTATTATACGGGAATATGCTAAGAAATAGACGTATTTTCATTTAGGTGATGCATGCTCAATATTTTGGAGCGGCAGGTGCTATATTATATAATGATCCGTCTGATTATGCTCCATTCGGTACTACACCAGATCAAGTCTATGATCAAAAATGGTATTTGCCGCCAAGTGGTGCACAAAGAGGATCAGCCTACACTGGAAATGGAGATCCTTTAACACCCATTTATCCATCAACAGGTTTATAACTGTTCTTGTTATTAGATTAGTCAATTTAATATATTGGAGTACTATAGACTACATGCCTAAGTTGCACGAAGATAGTGTCAACTCTCTGCCAAGAATCCCTTCTCAACCGATTGGTTATGGTGAAGCACAAGTAATTCTTAAGTGAGAGATTCTATTTTGTTACTAGTAGTCGATAATGAAAATTGTGGAATTTAGATACCTAGGGGGTAATGAAGTACCTGCAAACTGGCGTGGAACTTTATCGAATGTAACGTATCGATATGGTGGAGAACTACTCAATACATCGTAAGATGAGTTGATTTTATGATCTCTAGTAGTTAACTTTCAATATTTCTCTAGTTCGATTGAAGTAAAATCATTCAATCGTCTTGAACGAAAAGATACTTACAATGTAATTGGAATCATGAAAGGAGAAATTGAACCAGGTATATACAACTTGAACTTCAACACTAATGAAATGTAGCAATGTTTTTGTTTTCCAAGATCGTTATATTGTAATCGGTAATCACCGGTAAGTAAATCATGGCAATGATTAGTATTATATTTGTGGAATTTATGAAATGTTTTCCTGGTTGGATATATAGTTTCTAACAAACTTTCAAGTTAGAACTGCATTTTTAAATGAATACGAAAAAATGAATTCTTTTGAATCAACTATGATTTATTTCAGTTAAATACGTATTTTAAGAAGTCTGTATCGATACAAAATCAACTTTTCCTTGTTTTTTTTGCACACACATCAGGCATCGTGATTTTACACAATGTTACGATTGCGTCGAAGATGATCATGTTGTTTTTCTTCGTAGGGATGCTTGGAGTTTAGGCTCTGTCGATCCTACAAGTGGAACTGCTACTATGCTAGAAATTACGCGAGTACTTGGTGAAATGCATAAAAATGGTAATTCTTGTCGTTTGCATGTTATTGATATAACACAGAATTGACGTTCACTATTGCTAGGATTCCGTCCGCGCCGTAGTCTAATGTTTTGTTCGTGGGGTGCTGAAGAATATGGACTGATAGGATCGATAGAATATATTCAGGTATATGCTTTTATTAATTAAATATTTCATTTTCTGATCTATACATTTATCTTACTAATTAGGAATATGTTAAAGTATTAGGAGCTCGTATTGTTTCTTACATGAATTTGGACATTGCTGTTAATGGTAATTTTCTTTTTGTTCTGAATGTCGGCCGACGAATTCGTTAACATATTATCTTATTAGGAGCTTACTACGTTAATATCAAGTCTTCTCCAGTATTATTTGACGCTATTATCAAAGCAGCTAAAATGGTGAGCATATATTTTATATGTCATATATATGCTTTGGTTTCTTTCATTCAATAATGCAGGTTCCAAGTGCCTATGATCCCGATGGACAAACTGTGTATGACAAATGGATGAAAGTTCATCGAAACGATATAACTAATGAACCAAAGTAATATATATATATAGAGAGAGAAAAAGATGTAAAAGTCTATTTCATATGATAATAACAAACATTTTTGTGTAGAATAGCATTTGGTCTTGGATCAGCTAGTGATTACTTTGGTTTTGATCAAATAGTTGGCTCATCAAACTATGATGCAACCTATACTTTCAATCGAGCTGAACATAAAAATTTAGGTTCATATGCACTCTATCACACATCTTATGAAGTATTTTCGTTGGTGAAAAAATTTATTGATCCGGATTTTCTTGTAAAATATTTATTTACTTTTATATCTTGTTATTTTTCTTTGTAAAACTATTTTAGGCACATCAAACTATGGGTCAGTTGACAGGAGTTCTGGCGTTAATTCTTTCAGAAAGTCCTATTTTACCATTGAATATTAGTCGGTATGCTTTCACTCTTAAAGAAATAGTAAACAGTCTCAACACATCCAATCCTAATGATCTTGGTAACGAGATAATTATTGTTAGATCCTTATGAAACAATAAAAGAAAACATTTTCTCTTAGATCCACTTCGAGATGCTATCAATGAGTTTAGTCAGGTTGCAGATGAATTTGTTGAACGATCGAAATCAATGGACATAGAAAAGTAAATTTTATAAATTAACTAATTATAAGAATAAAAAAGGCATCATCAATTATTGTTCTGTTTAGTCCATATGAAATTCGTTTATATAACGATCAGTTATTACAATTAGAGCGAGCATTTCTGAATCCTTTAGGGCAAGGTCCAAATGATTCTGACATGAAGTAAATCAGTATACTATTTTCTTATCATTTCATGTTTATTTTTCATTTGGTTATTTTAAGACATATTATTTATGCACCACCTAAAACTAATGCATATGCTACAATGGGTTTTCCGGGTATTACGGATGCAATTGTCAATGGTATTAAAATAGAAATAGCTAATCAAGTAGCAATAGCAACGTTTTTCATACGTGGTGCTTCATCTACATTGAAAGAATTCGATAAATTTATTGCTACATAAACTAGTTATCGTATTTTTTTGTCGTAAAAATAAAATAATGACGGAGTAAATATTTGAATCAAAATAATTATTATTTTTATACGGTAGATCATGAAAATTCCGACTAAACTATCGTATAGAAATATATACATATAATACGTTATTAATGAATTTACTATTCAGAGGCCTGTGCCTATCGGTTAAACTGAGCCCTAGACAAAAAAAATTTAGAAGACAAACAAATAAATTCGATTTCGAATATCAATATAATGTAATAGCCATGTGCGAAACGTATTTTTTCAATATTATTTCTTCTCTGCGCGTATACATTTAAACTAAATGTTCTTCTACTTTCAATCCCTGGACAACGAACATTATGTTTGTACAATATTGCACTGCCGTATCGAGTCCACAATAATTCCAGCTCGTTCTCGTCATATTATTATCATGGTAACTATGTGTATTTGTTACTGCTTTCTATTATTCTTCTTTCGTTCTCTCTGTCTCTCTCTCTCTCTCTCTCTCTCTCATCATATTCTTAATTTCATGTTTTTTTTAGTGTGCATGTATCACGCAACGAATACGCGCGAACAACGACAGAACGCGACAACGACACAACGCGAATGATTCGTATGCAAGAAAGAGAGTAAAAAAGATTTTCTTTCTCTTATTCACTCTCTGTTCTTCGACTTTCTATTTTTGTGTTCGACGCATGTTTTTGCTACCTACAAAATGGACGAATCATTCGTCATTCAAATGCGTTAGAATAAGAGCAGCAAAAGCCCATTCACCATCACCATCATACGCGCCTGAGCGTTTTTCAACTAAAATTAACATCCAGCGCAACAACAGCACAAACGAGTATAATAAACCATTACTATCGTGAACCAACGCGCTTTTATTTATAAACAAATAAACAAATCAACTAATTAGTCAGGGTAACATGGCGTCAGCAGACACGGCAGTAGTAAATCAAGTATCAGATCAAAAATCTGATGCTAATATAAATAAACAACAAGATCAAGCCGATTCGGGCACTGATAATTCAAGACAAATCAATGGTAAAACTGTCATTGGTAAGTAGTTTTTCATTTACTTTTCGTTGTTGTTATCATCGTTTTATGTGTAGTTTCAAGAAGAAAAACATGAAGTAAAAAAAAAGAAAGAGAATTTGTTAGATAAGGCGTTTTATTATAGTTAAGATTTTCAAAAAATTAAAAATTTTTGTTTTTTTGTAATAGCCATTTTTTTTTAAGTGAAACTACATAATTTCGTTGTTTAGCAACAAAGGTAACTGGTACAGTTAAATGGTTCAATGTTAAAAGTGGTTATGGTTTTATTGAACGGTATTCTTTGAATATAATAATCAAAATTGTTAAACATCAATCTTTCGATATTTTAGTGGTGATAAAAAAGAAGATATTTTTGTTCATCAAACGGCTATTATTAAGAATAATCCACAAAAATACTTGCGTAGTGTTGACGATGGAGAAATAGTCGAATTCGATATTGTTGAAGGTAAAATTATTGAACATGAATTTGCTTCTATTAGAAAATAAACTGTTTTCTATTCAGGAGAAAAAGGTCACGAAGCTGCAAATGTAACAGGTCCTAATGGAGAATGTGTAAGAGGTTCGAAATTCGCAGCTGATCGAAAACAATATGAAACACATGGTAATTTTCGACGAGGACGTGGTGGAGGTCGATTTCCATTCCGTGGCCGAGGAGGACCTTTTCGTGGTAGTATGTCAACGAATACAACTGTAAAATAGTCTCATGAACTCTGATTTAGATCCACGTGGTTATGATCCAGGTTATAATCATCGATTCAACAATTATGGTCCACCACATCCACAACTACCACCACCAATGATAGGAGGACCACCATTAGGCCGACCACCTCGTGACTTCGGTGGCCCTATGTTTCGAGGTATGATCATTATTTTAATGTTTTTAAGTTGAATGAAATATTCAAATCTGTTTAGGTCGTGGTCGACCACCATTCCGTGGTGGCTATGAATTTCATGGAAATTTTTCAGGTAAATGTCGACATAAAAAGCAAAATTAACTCAATTCTCTTGCTTTTTTTTTCTTTTAAGCTCGAGGACCACGTACTTTTCATGGTCCCGGTGGTCCAATGATGGGAGGGCCAATGGGTCCTATGCCAGGTCAAATGGGTCCACCATTCAATGGTGGTAAGTTGTTTTTATTTCTAATTTTTACAAATTATATTCAACAAAGGGTTCAAGACTAAACAAAATATTTATTATATCCTTTAGGTTTCCGTGGTCCAAATGGAGGCCGAGGCCGTGGCCGAGGTCGTGGACGTGGTCGTGGTCGATTCTTCAGAGGAGCTCGTCAAGGAAATTATGCTGATCCATATTATGGTGTAAGTCTTTTTCTTCTGAAATTAATCTAGTTTTAAGGATGAAAATATCTTAAATAGAATTTCAATTTTTCTTTTCAGAATGACAATGAAGGTGATGGACAAGATCCCGGTCAATCATCAGTCTAAAAATTATCAAGACAAAAACAACATAGCTTCTTAAACAAGACAAAATTATTAACTAAAAGTTACAACACAACCATCAGCATCGTTTTTGTTTGTTTGTTTGTTGGTTTTCTTTTCCGTTTTATTCTTTGAACTTCTTCATTTTTTCTGGTCACTATTCTTGTGTTTACGTTTTTATTTGTTGGTTTTTCTCAATGTTAAAACCAAAAAACAAAAAAAAAAGAAACATTGAATACACCAAAAAAGTTTTTGTTCGTCTTTTATGTCTATTGTTCTTCACTTTGTGTCTAGGAAAAATATTCATTTAACAATTCACATCAATTATCATTTCAATCACCAAGCATTTTTATATTTGCTTTTTTTCTCGTTTGCTTCTGCTATATGAATGAATGAGCAAAAAAAAAGTTAGAAATGATGAAGAATAAAACATGAAGAGAAAAAGAATTTACTAACACAAAAACTATTAAAAAAAAAAAATTCTACAGAATAGATTCAAAAAGTATGACTCTAGATAAAAAGGAAACATCAACTAGTTTATCAATTGCAAACTGTATATAATGAAAAAATTTGTGTTGGAAAGGATACACATGTGAATGTATTTATTTTTCTTTTTGAAAATCTATACGGTTATCTCATCTACACTTCGGAATCAATATTATTTTATGTTTTTATGGCATCGTGTTGAAATCTTTTTTCGAACAAAAAATAACTGATAAATTTACTAGTTGTTATTTTTTGTTTCTTTCCAAAATATTTTAAATCGTCACCTGCAATTTAGATAATTGTTGAAAATGACCCGTGATTATCAGACTTTCTTTTTGAACGTTCTCTTTCTATTTCCAGTAAATGGGAAAAAAAATATTCATTAATGACATTTAATTTTTTCCACTACCGTTTTTCTTCTTTTATTTTCCTGTTCACTCAATTAGCTATATGTTATTTATTCCTTTTTATTCTCGACATTCACTCGCAGTCATTTACTTTACTTAAGCAATCTATATAACTCACTTTATCATTTTGTTCCTTTCCTATATATTCATCACTCGTTTATTTCAACGAAAGAAAATAATCTAATACAAAATGGCAATTGATCGAACAACGACACTTGTCTCACCAGTAGCTACAGATAATATTCGACGTCGATCATTCTATCGTTCATTTATTCAATTTCTTTTTTCAAATCTTGGCTTAGTTATTGTTGTTTTCGTATATAGTGCTGCTGGAGCTTCTCTTTTTATCTTACTCGAACAATATATTGAATTACAAAATTGTCAAGAAGGCAATTGTGAGTAATTTTTATTTTTATTTTTATTTTTTCAAATCTCTATTTTCTACTATATAAAGTAAGTGAAAGTATTTCAATTTTAAATCTTTCGGAAACAATATATAACGATGTTGCTCTTCAAAATGACAATACAACAAATTTGTATACAAAAATTACTTATTATTTAACTAATTTTACGGATGATATTTATTCACGTCGAACGACATTACGTTATTCAGGACAAAATTGTTCGAACACATCAGGTTGGAGTTATACTTCAGCTTTGCTTTTTACAATAACTATTATAACAACGATTGGTTATGGACATATAACGCCAACATCATGGTAAGTGAAGAAAACAAATAAGAATCATAAAAAATTCATTATATTTATTCTTCCAAAGGGAAGGACAAATAACGTGTATTTGCTATGCATTAATTGGTATACCAATATTTCTTCTTTGTTTGTCAAATATAAGCTCAGTACTCGGTGATATATTTCGGTTTATGTATTCGGGTTTGCTTCATTGCTTTTGTTGTCTATGTCGAATTTATACACGTAATCGTCGTCGTGTCAATCGTCAAAGTCGTCTGAGTAAACTACAAAATTCACATGGAATTGATTACACAGGTACACCAACCATTGATCCATGTTGGCCAGAAGCGCATCATCGTATTGCTGGAAAATTGAGTGATGAAGATGAAAATAATTATTATGATGATGATGATGACTGCGATGATGATGATACAGATGACATATGGAGTCGAATGGAAAGTCGTGTACCATTTGGAGCAGTTATTTTAATCATTATTGGCTATATTTTTTTAGGCGCAGTTATGTTTAGTAAATTTGAAGGTTGGACAATGATTGAATCAGTTTATTTTTGTTACATTACTTTAGCAACCATTGGCTTTGGTGATTATGTATGTAATATGTACAGGCGATTTTTCTTTCTATGAATATGATAATTTCAGGTGCCCGGTGTAACATCCAGTTCAGGAGCCGGTGTACGTTTTTTGCTTGCTTGCATTTATATTCTATTTGGTTTGGCAATCTTAGCAATGTGTTTTGATTTAATCAAAGAAGGTATTGTTGATAAATTTCATTGGTGTGCAAATAAACTTGGTATCATTGCAACTGACGACGATCAAATCGATGAAGATCGTACACGATATGCAAATTTTGAATATGATTCATCGAATCAAGAGAATCAAACCCAAACGCCACCAATTCAAAATAATATCAAGCGTTTAAATGATGAAACAAAATCGAATAGTACTGTTGTTCAATATGATGGCAATGATGAAACATGGATAAATAAGATTCGAGATAAACCAGAGCCAACATCAGCAAATAGTAAAAACAAGAAGCAAATGAAAATAGATGATTAAAACACATTAAGGTCATTGAGAAGAACAAACTTTATTATTTCTTTATTCTTTCACGCAATTTTTATTTTATGCTTTTGTTTAATTAATGCCACAGAATGAATTACGCTTAAGTATTTTAAATGTAAAGAAAATTTTATTTTATTGTATTGTATTTATTTTCCTCCTTTTTTCATATTTATTTTGAAAGCAAGACAAAGCAAAGACAGCATTTGTTTTCAATACTTTTATTGAATTTAAAAATAAGTGTAAATATTATCAAATATATATTTCATGAATTTTTTTCTACGTCAGCAAAAGAAATGAGAACAATGGTGGGTATTTCTTTTTCTAAATTTATCAAAAAAGAATAATAATTGTAAATAATCAAACTGAAATCGTTTCAGTGAAAAATATTGCTCTCTGGTACAAAAGGATCTCTCTACGAAAGTAGAAAACAAGATTTATTCCTTTCAATGATCCAATATTTGTACAATGACGTACTTGTCACAAGGGATAATAGATTCGATTCATCATGCGTTTTAAAACTCTAGTTTTCAATTGGAACTTGATTTATTTTCAATTAAAAACTCGAAAATTTATAAAATCACATCATTCAATGACAATTTATTTGTTCATGAACGAATAACTCTTGGAAATATTATCTTCTTGTACTTCCCGAAACTTTTTCGTTTTGATATCGCTTGAGAAAATTATTAATTGATTTCATTTAATACAATTATCGAAATTTTCTTTCGTAAACGTTCTAGTTTTAAGATAACTGCAACTACGATATTCCTAAGCATCTTTGTAAGTTTGTGTACTTTTTTCGGGTGAAAAAAAAAGATTTTAAACATTGGAAACTGAAGAAATCGATGAATTTCAAGCAAATAGAGTGATAGTCAGCATTTGAAGTACTAGCATCATGATTGAATCTGTCAATCTTTAGAGTCATGTCGTTTCAGTTACGTTAAATGATGTTATAAGCCCTCTTCCTTTTTTAAGAATGCCTTGAAACGTTTACAACACCAAAATTGAGACGCTATTAGTCTATGTTAGTAAAGTTTTCAGTGGCTTTGTCTGATCAATTCTTTCACATTATTCTTATACTAGACTGTATTGAGCAATCATAAATTCTTTAGAACTTTCTTTTTAATCTGGATAGAGAATACTGTTATCTATTGATGCATATTCAATTGAGGAAGTTGGTATTTCCCTGATGGCATTGCAAGATCTATTACTGCATTATAACACTTTCAGAGGTGAATGTATAGTCTTTACTAAAAAATAAGACTATATTGTTATTTATTCTGAGCGCTTGAGCTTTCATATCACTTGAGTTTTGACACTTGTTTACTTTGAACCTTTTGTTATCAATGAAGTGTTGTTAATTTCAAGAATTATTGTCATTGCAATTATCTTAGCAAGAGCTATAAATAGTGTAGGCAATAATTGTAATTATGTATTTTTTTGTTCAGTCCTAAATGACGATATCGGTCTTCTTATTTTTTTTTCTTAACTGCATGTTATTCACAATAATTCAAAGCCGAGAAGAAACTATTTATCATCGGAAACCTAAAGCAAGTACTAGTGTACGAATTAGCTTTGTTAAAGCAAACTCTCAAGATAAATTTCTTTTGATAAATAATTCTTCAACTCTCTTCAGATGATTAACAGTTCCACTGAAGTGTCTTTCGTGCCAACGCTAGGATATCGGCAAGTCTAATGTAAATCGAGATGAACTACATCAATCATGTCTCGAATCGGATCATGGTTCTATTTAAAAGTATTGCTAACAATCGTTTACTACAAACTGTCGATGAGAAAAATCGATGGCGAACACCTGCATATACAGCGGCTTGTCGACACGTAAAGCTGTGACATTTTGCCAAATTGTTTTGCAATTATCTCGAAAGGCATAAGAGCTAGCAAGGCCGTTGAAACATCATTCGACGCAGCTCATCGTAATCTATTTATGTTGCAAAAATGACTTGGCTTGACTGAAGTCTCGCGTTTCTAGAAAGGTTTTATCATTGCGTAACACTGTGACGAAAAAAGGATCCTTTTTCTCTAGGGCTGCTTATAAAACTCTAATTTTTTGACAAATTATTTCTTCAAATTAAATGCTTTTGGTACTAGTTTTGTGAAGAATTGAACGAGCTTTCGAATGGTAAAAAATGCAAAAAACAAACGTAACGCTGTGACGCTTTTTTTGTCGACCAAATTTGAAGCACTTAACATGCTTATAAATATTTAATGTTTAATGTATGCTGATCACTGCCTTACATATATCGTTCTGTAAAAAAAAATCAAGTTGCGGCATCGAAATAGGAGCTCAACAATGGTACAGTTAGTTAGAAACTGTACAAGAGCTTAGAAGTTGTCCTGTGAAATGAGTGTAAAAAATTAACAGGCAGGCTATTTTGTAAAGAATCAAATTCTGCATCGAATGGTATATTAGTCTGCATTTTCGTTTTAAATTTCTTGGTTAGAAAATTGAACATACGATTTTTGAAAACTGTAAAACGCTGCTTTCGATGCCAAACCTCAATTTTTTAAGAAAGAAAATCGAAATTCATAATCAGCGTAAAAAACTGCACCAGAAAATACACTTAGATCTGTCCATATCGAAAAAAAACTTCTTTTAAAACTTGATCAGCGAAGTAGTGCGCTGTTATGTGGACAAGCCGCCAGATAGATGTGGTTTTCCTTTACCTTATTGATTCTTAGCGTCATCTGCTTTCAAAATCGTCTTACTGGCTATCGGCATTGCATTACTTCAACAAAACATATGTTTATCTTCGTACATTTCCTATTTCTTTTTGACGGAATGCTTACAGGTAAGTAGTGATACCTATTAGAGAACACCTATCAACTATTTTGCACCTAATTACCTAGAAAAAAATGCAGGCATCGTTTACGATACTTTCATACACCTGCCATCTTCTACTGTACGCAATTTCTCGACAACAACTTCTAAAGCTAGTTTTAGATAATAACCCTAAAATGAATTCTCGTTGTATAGCTTTTCGACTGCTAAATTTATATAAACAAGAATTACCAATACGTAAAAATAAGTCACAATTTTTGTCTCGTTATTTAACAACCAATAGTCAAACACAATTGAACACACCAACACATCGTTTCGCGATTAAACGATATGTTTTACTTCTTGGTGTTCCACTGTCAAGTGCTTTATTCTATCGTTTATCAACAAAAGATGAAACACGACGAAAGCATAGAATTGCTGTAGGAAGTATTGGAAGAGTCACTCGGTAAAGATGGTTATTTGAAATTATTTTATTTATGTTGTTTGAGATTTTAGAGCAGTTCTAGTTGGTATACAATCCTTTTTGGATCAACAAATGAGTATATTATTTAAACGTGAAGTAAAAGCAAACATTTCAAATTGGATATTAACTAGAAAATGTTAATACTTTTCAGGGTAGCGATGAATATATTGCAGCGCTACACGAATGCCGACGTCGAAATGCTAAACGTTTTGCTAATCTTTGCATTGATGCTGGCGGTGTCTATGTTAAAATTGGTCAAGCATTTGTATGTATATTTTTAATTCTTATTTCTATCTTCTGGAGAATGTAATTCAACTCTAAGAGATAAAAAAAAGACGAATAACATATTGAATTTAATCAGAAGAAAATATCAAATGATATCAGACTTCTTAATGTTTCATTTGGAAAATGTTAATAGAAACAATTTATTTTCCTAGATAAATCTACCAGAAGTAGTACCATTAGAATATTATGAAGAATTACAAATTCTTGAAGTAAGTTTATAGAAGACTTTCGATTAGTTTTCATAATATAAATGTATTATTTAATAGGAACATGCTCTTCGTCGAGAAAAGGGAGAAGTAAATGTTTGCACTCTTTTCTTTGATCTGCATAACACTCATTCATTAGATTGATACGTTATTTAAACGGTATTTTCGTGATCCACCAGAAGCTGTTTTTGAAAATTTTAATCGAAATCCTATAGCAGCAGCTTCATTAGCTGAAGTCTATGAAGCTCAGACAAAATCTGGAGAAAAAGTGGCTGTCAAAGTGCAATATTCTGATTTACGTGAACGTTATGAAACTGATATTGCCACGGTAGATAAATTATTTTTAAACTAGAGATTCTTTACATTTTAACAATTGATTTTTTTCTTTTGTTTTCTCGATGAGAATGTTATTTCATTTTTTCGAATGGTTTAACTCAAATTGGACTTTGGTAATAAAAATAAAAATAAACAAAAATGTTCTCTATTGTTTATTCTTTTTTTTTCAAGGCCTGGATGTTAGACGTAAGTTTGTAGAAATAAAAACTAATATTTGTACGTACATTAAATTAGGAATTGCATGATGATTTGACATTAGAATTAGGTAATGTAGAGAAGAAAAAGATATTATTTTTATTCATTTTTCATTATTTAGATTTTCTTCATGAAGCAAGAAATGCAGAACGTTCTCGTGAATCTGTTAGACATTTAGATTATGTTTATGTACCCAAAGTTCATTGGAATTTAACCAAGAAGGTAGATATTCGATTTTATTCAATAAATTTATTCTAATGATTTAATATTATTCGTTTTTTTTCTTATAGCGTATTGTAACTTATGAATTTGTCGAAGGTATCACAATCGATCATGTAGATGAATTAAAAAAACAAAATCTATCATTAAAAGATGTAAGTTCAGATTTTGTTTTGCAATCTATAATAGACAGATAGAATTATCTTTCCATGAATTGTGACAGATAATGCCTTTTGTTATGGACCTTGATAGAAAAGACATATACGTCGTGCTAGCTGTTATTTACTTGTCTATAAATGCATTCTATCTTACTCTTATCAAAATCTTTTCGTCTAAGATGCAGATAGCTTAATTACAACGTAGTGTTTAATACGAACTAATGCTGCTAATGGTTTTTATCACTGTATATTAATTTTCGTTATTGAAAATTAAAAGTTTAATAGGATAGAGCTATCGTTGTTTTTGCTAGATGTGATAAAGCTTGTAGGGAGAATATTTAACTAATACCTCGGACTGTCTTGAAAATTTAGATTGCATGATGTACGTATATATATATACAGTGGCTGCCAAAATTGTCCGACCGCATGTAATTTGGATTTTATTTTGTAGTCGAAAGTCGTAGAAGAAATCCAAATAGTGATTTGAGTAGAGAAAATTGTTTCCAATAAGACTATAATAAAATGATGGCTATCAATAAATTCCCAAAAACGGAACATCAAAAATAGCAAAACACTAGTTTTTCGAAACCTTAACGTCGCAAAAAAATACGTCGTTTTGTTTATCTACATCGATAAAGCAGTCGATTCTCTACAAAATGAGACGTCCTCGNTTTTTTGGGTTTTTTTGATGCTTATAGCTTTTGATGGGAATGTCATAGAAAGCTCGAGGACGTCTCATTTTGTAGAGAATCGACTGCTTTATCGATGTAGATAAACAAAACGACGTATTTTTTTGCGACGTTAAGGTTTCGAAAAACTAGTGTTTTGCTATTTTTGATGTTCCGTTTTTGGGAATTTATTGATAGCCATCATTTTATTATAGTCTTATTGGAAACAATTTTCTCTACTCAAATCACTATTTGGATTTCTTCTACGACTTTCGACTACAAAATAAAATCCAAATTACATGCGGTCGGACAATTTTGGCAGTCACTGTATATATATACATAAACATTTTTCTGGAATTAAAAAGTATAGCGTGGCTTTGTTTGGTTCTTTTGTGAACGAGGAAAACTTCAGTAGATCTTGCAATTATCATATACTACGCGGCATAGAAATAGTATATCATATTCTTGAATTGTAGTATAACATGAAAGCCAAAGTCTTTCAAAATACATCATAATAATATGAAATCATTCTGAAATTAGTTCTCGATTTAGATACATATAATACAGATGGGCCGTTTAGTGCAAAATAGAACAAAATCATCTGTTGCGATAGATGTCTATAGAAAATATTCGCATTTTTATTTGATTAATTATTTAAAAATTAATTAATAGTTAGTTTATTAGTTTGAGATACTCGTATTTCTATTTGATGAACTCATACGAATCAATTATAGGTTGATGAAAAATTAATTCGTTTATTTGCTGAACAAATCTTTCGTACTGGCTTTGTACATGCTGATCCTCATCCTGGTAATGTTCATGTTCGTGTGAATAAAAATCAAAAATCAAAAGGTTCGCCACAAGCACAAATTATTCTTCTTGATCATGGTCTTTATGAAAATTTACTAAGTGAAGAACGAAAAATTCTTTGTGACTTATGGATGGCATCTGTAACTAATAATCATATAGTAATGAGGCAAACAGCTACTGCGTTAGGTGCCCCACAAAAAGATTATGAATTATTTTGTACATTAATTACAATGAAGCCATTACCGGATACTGAAAAATATATAATCCCATCGTATGCAAATGATTGGGATTCATTACCCCCGGAATTACAAATGATCGCTTTGAAAAGTAGAAAATTGCAAATGCCCAGCGAAGATGAATATGCAAATAATATGACAAATGAACAACGTGCAGAATTAAAAAGAGATTATCGAAGATTAATGGATAAGAAACGTATTGCATTATATCATATTCTTAAACAAATGCCAAAAACAATGTTTCTTTTATTAAGGTTTGATCATTAATGAGAGAAAGCAAAAAAATAACGACCGGCATGTCATTTTTCAAATATTTTCTTTTGTATTATTTTAGAAATCTTAATGCTGTACGAAATACATTAAAAATCCATAATGCTCCTGATGTTGATCGAACACGAATAATGACTGAAGTTTGTCAACAAGCGTTAAAAGAATTTCAAACAAAAAAAAGGAAAATATAATGCTACGAAAATGAGAAAGAAAAGAACAAACACCTGAAATTTGTGCATGTCTTTTTTTTATATTGGTTGTTTCTCTCTTTTCTCTTATTTATTTATCAATTGACGATTCATCTATTGCTTCCACATATTGAATGTCGTCGGTATTGTGCGTTAGTATAGCTGCTATTGAGGACACTAAAATAAATAATGTTGCACCGCAATGTACACCATATGCCCATTGAAGATGATAAACTTGACGGCGATGATTCAATGGAATAAATAATATTAGAAAAGAATCAATTAAAAAAACGAATAGTAATAAAATGATTGTACATAGCCAATAACGACGACGAATTGTAAATGAATTTTTCACAAAAGATAAAGTTGCTACAATAATCGAAATAAACGCCAGTAAAAATGAAAGTATTGCTAATGCAGCTGTTATAGGCATCCAATATAGATTTTTATCATTAAAAAATTGACCCAAACCACATTTTATCGATATAGGATATGTTGAAGGTTTTGTCCAATCAAGTCGTTTCTCACAACTGTATAATGGTCCATAGTGACCATATGAAGTTCTAACCCAAAATGATGTCAATGAAGCAATTAAGATAAAAAGACAATGAAGTAATGTTAAAAATATAATTGCAACTTTTATTGGTGAAACAATATAGATACGCTCAAATTTTGCACGAGGAGCATACATTTTTTTCTTCGTTTTTCCAAGCAACTAAATGACTGACAAATAGGTTTCTTTTTTTTTCTCTTGTAGAAGAATTCTTATATACACATTATATTGCAGAAATAAGCATTTATTCTCGTTTCCCACCATATCCATCGGAGAAAAAAAACATCATTTCTCTTCGCTAAACCACAGGAAAAAAAGAGGAAAAAGACAGAACATAGAGAATATCCGTTAGTTTTTTCCTTATTTCTACGATCCATCTGCTCTACTATATAGAACAGATCTTGTTGCTCAAATGAAGATAGAGTAGAATCTCGAGGTCGCCAAATATTAGGCCAAGGATATACTGAATAACATACAAAAACGTTGATAATCATATTACTAAAACAGGTGTACGTCAATTAAGATTATCATGCATTTTATTTTTGATATACACTATAATATGTACAATAAACATTATCAAAAACCATGGAAAAAGAAAAAGACTACATTTAGTAGTGTTACATAAGTGATATTAGTGTTTTCAGAATTCAAGGGCAATTTAAATGCATTTTTATCTTGTCTAAATATACGATGCATTCAGTTTCTTTTTCTTATTTTCTGTTTGACTATATGCAAATAGGTATGCAACAAGAAAAAAAGACAAACAACAAGTGACAAGCAATGTGATGAAGAAAGATGTTGCAATATAGATAACAATCGATATCGGACGTCTTTTCTTATTCAAAAGACGGCCTCCTATGCAAAAAAAAAGTGTTGTTACTTAAAAAGTGTTGCACTTTCAGAAGATAATACGAGCAAACAAATATCTCTCTTTTTCTTTCTTCTTATCATAAGACTTCTCTAACTGAAATCTTTATTATTATTAAAACATTTAGTGGTGCGCTTATTTTGACTATCTTAAATAAGACGAATCTAGCAGAATGTTTTGTCTACCAGCATATCTGCTAGCCATAGCCTGCATTTTTATTAGTACAACTCATGGCCAATTCGATTATGGATTATGTCCCGAAGGACCAACTGCAAACATACAAGACCCAAAATGGCGCCCTGTGCCACCTCGATTCGAAATAGTGACCGAATTAGTTTCTGGAAATGAAGTTTGGGAGTTATCACAAGCTTTCTCTACAACACGAGATGCTATTTTAACTAGTACTACTAGAGGTAGCTTACTATCTATAATAAAATCTTGTTAAATCTGTTTTATATTTGTCTTTTATTCGTAGGTCCAATACAGTTCTACTATAGTTTTGCAACTAGTGAACTATTTCAAGTATTAACTGCTGTTATCGGTCAGCAAGAAGTACTGAAGTGTTTTCGAGAACCAATTACGACTCAAACTGAAACAAGTGTGATTACACCTAAAACTCTCTTTGCTAAACCATCAATACTTCTCGGCTATGATCCACGTAATCAACACAATACTGCCTGGGGTGTTCGCTATGATGGTGATAGCGTATTACGCGGTATACCTATCAATCGATTTAAATCATGTTTCTTGGTTAGTGATACTCAAGCAACAGTATCAGCTACCTATTATGTATCAGATCCTACCAAATTTATAGCTTACTTACCAGTCAATGAAAGTATTCCTTTACAAATCGAAGTAACTACAACAAGTCCACGCGGAGGCCGTGAATCCTTTGTCTACAACATTTTCCATTATTCACCTAATCCACGCCAACTTGAAGAACGGCAAGCATTAGAAACACCAGCCGGTGTATATTGTCCTAATCGAACGCCAACATTACCTGTACCAACAAATATTCCAGAATCATCGAGTGCTAATGCAGAATTATTTGTACCGAATTTCAATAGTTCTATAATAAGTTCAAAGAACTTTTTTGATACTAATTTTCAATATACTCTTTTTGATATTTGGTATGCTGATCCAAAAGGCGGACCATCATGGTTTCATCAGACCGAAGTGCATGATTTTGCTGTTGGTCTTAGTTATCGATTCAATCATTCAAATTATCGATGCACAGTTCATGATCTTGATCCAAGTCAAAATGATGCTGTATCCGTCGATGACAATCCCAGTCTACTTCAATTGGGTAGTCCTCAACATATATTTTTACTCGACGATATGGAATATCAATATACTGGTGAAAAACAATGTCGAGATCGAGTCTCGTGTCATGTATGGATTGGTGAAAAAGCATTGTCAAACAATTCAGTTGAACATCGAGAATGGTATTGGGCAACACGTGTTAATGGTGAACCATTAACAGACTGGATTCCTTCAAAATTGGTCATAAAAAGATACGTATCTGAAGTTCCAGTAGTGAACATAGAATTAAGTATGAAAAGTTCACTTGTAAACTATACATATAATTATGAACTTTATTTTGCTTTTCTTGTTCAAAGATATTTTCAATTTTCGTCGTCGTCCCATGACAATATTTGAAGTTGATTATACATTAGCTAACTGCTATCGTGCTTTGGGTCCATCTGGTAAAAAAAGATTAGTTCGATAAGTGTAGATAGTTTTTAACTATGACTGTTCTTTTTTTTCTCTAGCAAATTACAATCTTGCAGTTTTGTCATTTACAATCGACAATGAAAAACAGTACCCGGTAATGCAAAATCTAAACTTTTTACGTCTTCACATATGGGAAACATTAATATTTTCTATGTTTGTTCGACCAATACGTATTTCGAATTTAAATGTTGATCACAGGGAGACAGGAATTTTAGTTACATTTACATTACTTGATGCACCACCGCGCACTGGACCTGTTGAGAATCCATTAAAAGAATCATCATTGGATACCGTTATCGGTCGTCTTTCATCAATAATCGACGCCAGCGGTCTTGCTTTTCGTGCTCGATATGATACAAAACAAGTTGTTTTGCGTGCACGTGCTGGTTCACTGAATGTTGATCATCGAAGTACAAAAACTAAAGTAAAATCTTCAGGTCCAAAAATAACTGGACTTTGGGTAGGTTTTGTTATTGCTGGTCTCGTTGTTGGTGTCATTGGTGGTTTCATTGTATTTCGAAAACTGGCAAAATAAATAGAAGACCAATCAATCTATTAACTG
Source organism: Rotaria magnacalcarata (assembly GCA_900239745.1). Classification (NCBI taxonomy): domain Eukaryota; kingdom Metazoa; phylum Rotifera; class Eurotatoria; order Philodinida; family Philodinidae; genus Rotaria; species Rotaria magnacalcarata. The sequence continues at coordinate 94,748 of OENM01000074.1, forward strand.
ATGATAGATAAACTCGTTTTGTTTTTCGATTCAACATTTCTTTCTATGTAATGTTTTGTGTGCGTCTCTTTTCTATTCTTTCAATATTTTTTAATAAACAATAATAGAGAAATGTTTTATAGAGAAAAAATCAGCAATATTATCATTATTAAACGATTAAAAATACTAACTTTTAAAATTTTTTATATATTTTTCAGTTTGAAGATGACGCCAACGACAAGATAAGATCCTTCTTCATATTTTCGTTATCATACATTGTACTTTGAAATGATTATTTGACAATAGACGCCTCTTCAGCGAAACAACAACTTTTCTTTTTGTGATGACATTGATTGATATATATTTTTTTGCTTTTTTTTTCATTCAGTCAGCGACGAAAAAAATGTTAAAACTAATCAGTGCCCTTTAAGTTTTCTCATCCGTGTCATTGGTTTGCATCGAATTTGTTTGATTTATGACTATTTTTCTAAAATCACTATGATCAATTTCAATATTTAGAAATATAATTTCCAGTGAATAATCTATATAAACTCATGCAAAAATAAAAGGAGAAGAATCATTTTTGACGAAATATGCTTATTTGACTTTTATCAGAACAGATAAAGGTACAGCGTACGTGTTTGATCATACAGTCACTAGTTTTCAGCGTGCACTAAAATGAATATCCTATGAATAACATTTTTTCAAGGACAAGTTAATATAATTATGTTTTCATTTGATGTCAATGGGCATGATAATCATTTACTTTTTTTGTGATGAAAAAAGATAGATATGCGCTACAGTACCAATGAAGTCATCAATTAAATATTTTTATTTTAAATCTGACACTCAACGTGTTTTCTGTTGTAAGAGCCTAGAATTACAAGAGAAGAAAAAGGAACAAAAACCATGCAGATTTTTCTTACACGATACAAAATTACCGGAAAAAAAATTACGCTGTGTTAATAAACACATAGATAGAAGAGTTGTAGTTCTTCATTTCGATCGTTCTATGACGTCAAAGCTAAAGATCACATCGTTTTCATTTGTTTACACAAATAATTGGATATTTATATTGGTCGCCAGCATTTTGAGTTATTTCTTTTATTTTGTATTTCATGAAAATTAGGCAGTTCAAAGTTCGAAGTTATCTTATGTTGTGGATTATCTATATAGATAAGAAAACAAGCGTTAGAGAAAAAGAAACGTGGGGTTCGTTCACATATGAACATATGATGAACTTAAAATATTGTTCTAAAAATTGTTTCAAATCAATACTTCAGTAGAAGTCGAGTTAAATCGTAATGAGGTTTTTGAAGAAGAATCCAAAAAAGCAATTATTCATTGGACAACCATTATAAGTGCCTACTTGTATTTTCTAGTATTTATTTTCATTATTCAATTTAAATTATCAGTTAGTTAACTACAATGTACAATTACAGCATAGATGCCGCATGATAGATGATTTTATTGTATTAATATATTACTTTTATTTAGCTACAATTCATATGATAACTTCTAAATCAGATTATATCTTGCTGAATAATATCTAATTATACAGATTTACTATGCTTATTATTGTTTTGAGTAGGATAGGTGGAAAACAACAAATGACAACCGCGTTTCGATGAAAGATTTAATGAGTATCCAAAATAATATGTAAGAAACCATGTCTTAGAAATAGACACATATCATTGAGAAAGATTTTCTTCTATATATTTTCCCTAGATTACAGAAAAAAAAGCAACAGAAAAAAGAAAAACAATATATATATATATATATATATATATATATATCTGCCTATATGTACGCTTTGTTCACGTCACCAAATCTTCATCGAACACACACACACACACACACACAGAGCAGAGGTATGTAGACAGAAGCTCAACTCTTTATATGATCAAAGTCATTTCTTTTTTTGTTTTGTCAACGTTTGTCTTTGTAACTCTGCGTAAGGCAAAATTGACTTTGCATGTCACCTATTGATCAATATTTTCCTCGTTGTTTTTTGCTTGCTTATGTTTCACACTTTCTCACGTTTTTTTTCTCTTCTCTCATCATACTCGCAGGATAATTGGACAATAACGATTATTTGTTTACTAATCATCTACAGAAAGTAAAAAACAATCTCCGTGTTACATTCGTTTGGTGTTCTTGTCATTACGGATGATGAAACTAATAAAAATAACCATGTAAACGATTTTTATTGATCGATTGTTTATTTTCTTTCCTTGCCTGCCAAAGCAAACTGCGTGTATATTACACTTGTTGCATTGCCTTTTCGCACAATAAATCCTTCAGGTATGTATTATCGAATTTAAAAAAAGAGAGAGCCCAATTGAATATGAAAAGTCGTATGGGAGATATTGTATTGGACAATATGGTTCAAATCTTGATAATCGTTTTGTTGCATTCGTCTGACACATTGATTTCACATTGAAACACTCAAACTATGCCTTCAGCTTGTCTTCTTCTATTATGATTTATGATTGTCATTGGCAAAAAAAAAGAGAGGATGGTTTCTTTCGTTTTATCTAAAACTAGATATCGACTGATTCACACTGATATACTGAAGTAAGATGTCTGATGAGTGATTAATTGTTGACGCAACAAAAAATTGATATAAACATAAAAGACATTAAGAATATAGACGATTTAAACCATAAGGTCTCTTAGTTTATCTCTATGATTTTCTTTATTATCAGTGAATCAGAAGAAAGCATATTGATATTATTAGAGAATACTTTTAGGATAAAATGTAGACTTTTTCTCTAGTATCTATAGCCTTGTGTTTGTTCATAATTGATAAATCATTGGGAGGAATGACTGATATTGTTAATTCTCTAGTTATAATATAGTTTATCTTATGTTGAATATAAGAAATATTTGTTTATTTAGCATTAAGAAAAAGAAAAACATATTTCTTGATGTTGTCTTTTTCCATTCAAAATCAAATGTTAATCGAAATGACACTACAACAATTGCTCGCTTATATTTTCCTATACGTTTTCTTATTCATAAATCAATCATTTGAATAATTATCAATTATATTATGTGATAAAACTATTTTTTACCTCATATCATATATTGATCTTCTATAGGAGAGAATAGAGCCACCATATTTATATACATAGATGTATGAGTCAACGTAAAAGAAAAGTAAAAGCACGTTACTCATTAAATGAGTTGGCATTTTCCGTTAAAATGCTTAGCAAATATACTCGTTGATGAACGCAGCGTGCCATCTAGTTCAATAGGCAATCCTATTGAGTACTTGGGATAGCTCTAGTTGACCCATTGAAAAGAGAGTTGTTGTTCACAAAAATGAAAAAAAACTATCATCATTATCATCGAATCAATATGAAATGTATATACATATTAATATGAAGTATTTCCGCCATCAAATCACGCAGATCAAACAACATCATCTGAAATAAAGTATGTTCAGACGATGACATTCAGAAGAATATTACTGCTTTTATGCGATAGTCTTCGTTTCTCTTTTTTTTTCTCTGTCTTTGTATATGTCTCCCTCTCTTTCCTTGTGTCGCTACAATGTCTGAAGTAGAAGTTATATGTTCTTTGCAACCAACATCAGAATAGATCGAATCTTAAGACAAAAGCTGATAGACTTTTAGAAAAGAAAGCAAGATGCTTATTATCATTGAATCGGTGAGTTTATGTTAAGAAAAAGATGTCCGTTAATGTATACCATTTTGCATATAAACTACAATATTACCAGCTTGATCATGGATTATTGTTGGTTTTTTAATCACGGATTATTCTACAACATTCTTTTTAATTTTATTTTTGTGCATAGATAAGATGTCAATTAAGTTCTTGTAGCTGAGAGGCACTGATAAAATCTGTCAACGTATCTTCGCAGAAGATTCTATTTAGATATATATTTCATCAAAGACAAACAAAACAATAGAAGCAAAAGAAATTCATTAGAGAATATATTAAATGTAAACAATTGAAAAATACTTACAATATTAAAGATGACTTTAGGAAAGGAAAAAAGTCAATTGTCAAAATAAACATTTGTAAAATTTCTTAAAATATATTAAAACTATCTAGTTATGTGAAACTTTAGTTTCGACAAGGGAATTAGTCCATTTACTTAAGCAAGAAAGAAAGAAAGAAATATATATGCCTGTGTTCGTGTCTGTATAAAAAAAAGGTTAGGGACAGAGAAGATTTGTTGAGTAAACAGTACCAAGAGAAAAATAATTACTCAAGATTTCTTTCCTATGTGAAAGAGAGAATTTCCTCTTTCTGTTTTCTACCGTACGGTACCTCTAGCATGTACACTAGAATCTTTATAAATCAACAGACGATAACAGTTGCCTATTTAATAGTTTCGATATTTTTACATATGGGTCAGGAAGGTCAACGGGTATGGTCATTGTGTTTTCGACAGAAATTTAACACGCCTTTCGATAGAAGAATTACTTATAGAAGTAGTATATTTTTCTTTTTTGTATTCCGTTTTCAAGTCATTTCTTTTCTGTTTCTTTTGCGCAAATGAAACACATTATAATCCACATGTTGGATGAAGTTGTGTCAAGAATCGAAACAGCAAAACATTCAACTATTGCCCTAGTTCAATGACAAAGCATAGATTTATATTGATGTTATTTTCAAGGCATAGGTTTTCTTTGTTTCTCGCTACGATAACGTAAATTGATCTAATCCATGTTGATAGAATTCTGTGAAATGTTCTAAGAGAAAAGCATATCAGATGGAAACACAATTTGATTTGATTACGTTAGTCAATTCATCTAAATGCAAATCAGTATATTATTGTAATTTTGTTTTGTCTGATGTTGTTGTTCTTCTTCTTCTTCTTCCGTTATGTTATCATCTTTAGTATTATATACTTTTTGTTTTATGACACAGACAGGTACGTGAATGTATCTATAAAGCGATAGAACTTTTCATTTACATGAATTAAATGATTATAAAAATCACTGTATAATTTATGGAGTACATATATAAAATAAACAAGAAAAAAGGCAAACAAATATAATATAAATAGTATCGATTAACCCCTATAGAAATCTAGTCTCAATAGATTTATCTAGAAGGTTTCATGTTTAGGAGAATATGAAGGTTTGATAATATAATCTTTGCTTATAAATCTGTATTTTAGTTTTTTATTTATTCTTTTTCTTTTTAGCATGTCTGAAGATAGTATGTGTATGTTAATTAATAATTGTACAAGTCCCATAGGAGATAAAACTTCGTCAGCAGCCTTGTATAAAACAATTCTTATCATAGTTGGTGGCACAATATTATCGGTTTTAACCACTGGTGGTAATTTACTTGTATTAATTTCATTTCGAGTTAATAAACAATTACGAACAGTAACAAACTATTTTCTATTATCACTGGCTGTCGCTGATTTTACTATTGGATCTTTTTCTATGCCAATCTTTTTTACATTTTTTGAACTAGATCGTTGGCCATTTGGTTCATTTCTATGTGATGTATGGCTAAGTGTTGATTATACGATGTCAAATGCATCTGTTGCTAATCTTTTACTTATTTGTTTTGATCGATACTTAGCTATAACTCGACCGTTAACTTATAGATCGAAACGTACACCAAAACGTGCATCAATTATGATTGGTTGTGCTTGGATTATTTCGTGCCTCATTTGGACACCGGTAAGATAAATGAAGAAAAATTTCTAATTTTTCGATCATTTTTTTCTTTGTTTGAGTCTGTTGTCATATGATTTGCCATAATGTAGAGTAAACTAGTCTGTTTTTGTTAATTTTCCGATCATTAAATCGTAACCGTCGAATCACAAAGAACTTGAATCTTTAACATAGTTACACTTTATTATCATCTGCGGCCATCCATAGTTTTAGTTTGTATACATCTTTTCATATTTAGATATTAGATTGCAATAGGAACATTGTTGCTTTGGAACACGACCAAGAAAACAGATGTTTTTATTGAAGGAAAATGTCTCGTAGAAAATATATTTGTTTTGACAGAAATTTCTAGGGAGATTAATAGCAACTATAGACAAAATGTTCATTCAAAATTCAATTATACAGATTGTTAATGTTTCACATTCATAATGCAAAAAATAAGAATTGAGAAAATAAATGAAACTAGAGCTTTTTATTTAAGAAGATATGACCAATATAATAGCAGTAATAAAATGAAAAAAAATGATCAGATAGTTGATCATTTCCTTCATGAGATTGAAATATAATTTGAATAACTAGAGTATGATTTTTTTTCCAGTGGATTTGGGCTTGGCCATATATTGATAAAAGAGTCCCGCCTGGTGAATGTCGATTACCATTTGCTGCAAAAGCCACAGGTAATAGAACACACACAAAAAAAAGATGTTTACTACTTTTTCTTGGATACTAGTCGCAATACCAACAGCAATAGCTGCCTTCTATTTGCCGGTCACGTTAATGTGTCTGCTTTATTTTCGTATCTATCGTGAAACAGTTAAACGCCGAAAAGAATTACACCTGTTACAAGCTCAAAATCGTGGTCCAAATTCTCAAACGACAACATCAAATGTTAGTTCAAATGATCGTTCAGTAAAAAACTTGAGTACTATAGGAACCACATACGTCGCTGATCGTGATGAAAGCATCTCAACAGATTCTACACGTTCTCATGGAAAAGTTTTATCTTCACAAAATTATTCGGTTAATAGATTAATATCAGCGAAAAAACTGCAAAATACTAAATTCAACTGCATTTTTAATTGTTGTTGTCATCGGAGGTAAATGAATATTTCTTTTTTGTTCGTCATTTTCTACATATTTATATTCATATTTGAAGTAGAATACTATAAATACATAAAAATATGACCAACAAATTTTTATTCTCTGAAGTATTACACTCCTTTAATGTATCGTTTTTTTTTGCAGAGGTAAGCTTATATTCATAGTACATGTACTAGATGTTGAGATATCGTCTGTGCTGAAGACACGATGTTCTCTATTTCATTCATATAGAGACACATCTAATGTCAAAAGCAGAACGAAATTTGAGAGCTATTTTTAGAAATCATCGTTGTACTCAATTAGCAATGTTCCATACTAATTACTGTCAAACAGTAGATTATCGAATCGAGTTCCTTTTTCTTTACTGAAAACTAATATAGAATTCTGCATTAATTAATATTTACATCTTTTCCATTCATGTTTTGCTCTCACTTGGTACTATAGATCAAAGTTTCTTTTCTTGTTATCTTCTGAAATATTTTCCATGGCTCATTTAGTCAAAAAAAGAAAATATGACAGCTATTTATTAAATCGTTCTGTCACTATTAGCGTCTGCATGCCTTTCATATAGTTGGCTTGCACATTGAATTTTTATTGCAACATGCAATTATTACTTCCGACAAACACAACATAATCGAACAGTTTCTGTTTTCTTATCTATAAAAGTCTAAACAACTGATAGAATTCTAATGATCGAAAGATTGATTTTAAAATCTTGTTTTAGGCATGAAGTTTATTTTTGTAATTAACAATAATGTATAGAAAATTATTTGTACGTAGTACAAGTCCTAGAAATATCAATTACCATTAGTATCTATAAGGATTATATTGCTTTACAGAATAGAAACTTATTTTATGCTTTTAACTTGATTTAACAATCTAAAGTCGAATTCTTGGACATACTGATATTTAGAATAGAAATGATACTACTGATTGTTAATCATATTTAGATAAACAGTTTATTTACCAGACAAACATTCTTTGTTGTTATGCTTATTAAACTAATTTTGCATGATAAACGACAATACGATAGATGAAAATGAAAAGGTTTTCAATTAAAGAAGAAGAAGAAGAAGAAAAATAAGAGACCATTTAGTTAATAGCTATGACATTTAACTACTATAGCAATTGATAACTAGATATTTACTCTTATCTAAGGAGTTTCGATCAAACGAAATCAAATACACATCAAAATGGACTCGATGAAGATGATTTTTCAAGTGAACTTCATCCTGTAATTAATTCTATGAGTGATCGAAATTTAATCGATCCTCAAGGCACAACAAACCATGGGAAAATATATCTTATTAACGGTCGTGCAGCTACGATTCATAATTCATCAGAAAAAACGAAAACTATTTTATATACTGATCCATGGATTCGTCGTTGTGATGATCCGTCATCAATGAATTCTATGTATAATCAAGCTCATCAGCAGCGGCAAAAATCTATTCAATATGAAACTCGTCTCTATTGCCATTCGTTATCATCAGCATCCGATGATCATATATCTCAACAACAGCGTCAACCGTTAATTAATAATATTGATAAAGATATTGAATATGTTGAATCTCGATTGCGTGGCCAAACAATAGTTTCATTACCACCTCTTCATTCAACGAGTTGTACAAATGATAGTAATTGGCGGCAAATTCCTAAGCAGAATTGTGTCGATCCACTATTATCTTCATCCAATGAAAAACAACAGTCGGTACATATTGCCAATCAAACATGTCCAAATACTATGAATACACAAAAACGAAATGACATCAATACCGCAACTTCAAAACCAGCAACATCAAAACTCACAACATTTATTTCGACAAGTACACACGGCAGTGTTAAGAACGTAAAGAATCGTTTAGAAAAAATGAAAGATCAAAAAGCTGCGAAAACTTTGAGGTAGACAAAATTGATTTCTTTTTCTGTCAATCTTGAAATGCTACTTTTTTTGTTCTAGTGCTATTTTAATTGCTTTTATTGTTACATGGCTTCCGTATAATACAAATATAGTCATATCGACAATAAAGCCAGATATATTTGAACGCGGCTTTCCAATGTACTGGGAACGTTTCGGTTATATGTTATGTTATGTTAATTCAACGATTAAGTATGTATTTTGAACAAATATTTTAGTGTACAACATAAATCTCAATTTAAACTTTTAGTCCCATGCTTTATGCTCTATGCAATGGAACATTTCGAAGGACTTTTTCTCGTTTACTACGTTTACAATGTCATCGACATCATAATCCAGCGTACGTGCAAAAAGCTTATCGATTTCAAGTAAAAAGAAATCTCCCCACGACTAATAATGATAATAATATCTAATCTGATTTGTATATAAAATTGTTAAGTGCTGTTGAATTTTGATCAAAAACAAAATATTATCAATAGATCGGTTTTAGACCAAAAAGGACAATTTTCTTTTTATTTATATTCACGTTGAATATCTAATGAAGAATTAAAACTTGCATCAGAATTTACACTATTAAACAATAGACGAAATAGTGAAAGCAATGAATCACATGAATGAACAAGTAAAGTCATCGCTGAAAGATCTTCAAATGATGTTTGAGACGATTGTTTGAAATAAACATTGATCGTAGCACGAATTTGATGTAAACGGATAGCTAATTGTTCTTCAATTGATTTCGATGTCAGAACTTCTTGAATACGATTTAGTTCTTCATCGAGTACACATACCGCACGTATTTTAATCATTCGATTTAGTTTATTTCCTTCTATCGATGTACTTAAGTCGTCAAGTAAAATTTCACTAAAATGAAAAATTCGAATAACAAACAGAAATACTTGAAAACTATTCAAAATACTAACCGGCTATTAATCAGAGCCCGATATCGCCGGTTAAAATAAATTCTTTTCACGGATTGATCAAGTGTCTATATATAGATAGAGTAAATTTTCATAGAACAAATTTTTATATATTACATACATCATTAGTATAAATTGATTGTTGACACTTTAATTCGACCAGAAACTTGCGGCTTGCTTCATTCGAAAATGATTCATGAATATTAACAAGATCGCAAATACATTCAATAAGTGATGTATCAAGTAATTCGAGATCGTCTTGAAAATAATTCTACTAAAGGTAAAAAAAGTTTTTCTTTCAGAACTCAAGAAGAAAAGTTTTTTCTTCGGTTTCGTAGCAAAATATAGAAAGTCAAAATCATGAAAAAAAAAACATCGATAATTTTTCATTACTCTCGAACGTAGATAAATATGTTGTTTCTTTTGCTTATTTCGTTAGGATTCGAGCTACTTTCCCTTTTATTACTTGTCAGTATATATTTCTTTCAAACGATTCGTCATGATAAAGAATTATTTACTGTATTAATTTATTCATCTCAACAAGTTCTGTGATTTCTAAGAATAAATTGATAGGAAGTACAATGTCAGCAAATTTCCAATAGTCTTATTGAATATTCTAGATTTAAAAAGTTTTTGCTCGACAACTTTCTCATTATTTTGACTGTTCGATACTTTGCAATTTAAACCTTTTTATTTCTTTATTCTCACTCGTGCATCATTATACGATATAGTATTCGAATTTTGTTTTAAATACTAAAATACTTAAATAGAATTCATCAATTAAAATAAATTTTTCTGATACTTGACAAAAACGTTGTCGTAAATTGATTAGATATTTAATTTGTTCTTCACATGTAATTCTTTGCCACTGATATGCATTCGAAGACATTTTTTTATCTGAAACAAAAACAATCAAGCTTTATTTCTTTTTTATAATGTTACTTTTTTTTAAATAAAAGAAAAGGCTGCCTATTCAATATCTATTCGAGATTCGTAACAAAAAGAAGACTATGAAATCATCAAAGACTATGTTTAATTTTTGGATAAAGATAAGCGTTGAGCTAATGGTGTTAAATTACGAATGAATTCATCTGAATCGCCGTATAATACATTTAATTCATTATCAGATACTTCATTGGGCTTTTTAATCATATAATTAAGACAAAAATCAATCATTGAACGTATCTTTTGAAGACGTATAGCTACTTGTTCATGAGTTGGTACTATAAACGAAATAAAAAAAATAGAATATTAGAACTATTAAAACAATTTCTTTATCAACTTTTTGGTGAGAGGGACATTTCTTTATCACAATTCATAGATTTCGAATGCTCATCGATAATACAAATTTCACGTAAAATTGAACCACGCTTTTCAAAACTTGCATTTTGTAAGATTTCGAATAAAACATCTCTAGAAAAAAAACGAAGAAATCGATACGAAAATAGTTTCTTTTTATTTACCGTCTTAATTTAAAATCCATAAATTGAGCTGATGAATGTAAGTCTTGTCTTTGATCATCATTTAATTCAATGATAAAATCTTCTTCATTTAAATTATCAGGTAATTCAAATTTAATTATATCTGATATATAATCAAGAAATAAAAGTTGATTTGTTATAGCAAATAAATCCAAATGAATATCACGATTAAAATGCATATAAAATACTTTTGGTAACATTCGAAACCAAATACCTTTTGGATGTGAACTAAGTAATGTTCTTATATCATGACGTAAGTTTGATAAAAGACGAATTTGATCATTATCATCGACTAAAATATATTCATGAATTTAGAATTTTAATTTTAAATTAAAATTTTTCTACATACAATCACTATTTTTTGGTGAATCCATTCTTTCAATAATAAATATCTGAGAAATAAAGAAAAAATTCTTTTAACATTACTTATTTTAAAAGAAACAAATTAGAAGAAATTTTATTTGCGAACTAAAACAATAGACAAAATATATGTGTAAAAATTTAAAGATATATTATATCGGTATCTAATATCGAATGATTGCAGTTCTTCATTTCTATTCTACTGCATATAAATGAAGAGAGGAACATGTTCTGTTGTTTTTCGTAAACATTCAATTTTAAGATAGAATTCGATGAATAGCTCTCCAATATTTTTCAGCAGAAATTAATCATCGTAAAAACTTCATAAAAGAAAATGGGTAAAAATCTTATACCATGTATATATAATAGAGCGATTTAATTCATTAATTAAGTAATTTATCTATCTAAAATATACGAAAAACAATCATATCTATTAGATCAATAGCTGCTTTAGTTGTTGATGTAAAATCAGTTTCATCCAGTGAACAGTATAATGATGATCAATTATTATATTATTGAATTCCAGTAGATTTTATTTGTTTTTTTGCGTTGGTTTGTTAAAAATACCCAAAGAATATTTTAATAGAATCAATGAAGTTCCGGTTAAAATTATATTCAAAAAATTTCATTCTTTTTTTATTTCTTCTTGGTGAATTTCTCTAATTATTTTATTTACGTCGCGTTGGATCTTAAAAACCAGAATATAAAAAGTTATTTGATAAGTTATTGAAATTAAATAGCCTCATTCAATTCAATCGTTATTTAACTTAATGTGATATCAAATAAATAAAAATAAGAAATAATGCACAGCATTATTAGGAATTTCTTATCGTATGAATTATGGAGGATTTTTTGACATGGATGTTAACATTTCTGAAGAATCGATAAGAATTAATGTTACAAGGTTTTCAAAAGAACAGATAATTCTTTTCGTTTCCTTTCACTTATATGATATACCGTTATTTTATTTTCTTGCCTCCACTTTATCCAACCGAATAATCCTAAAAATATATCTAAAACCTAAGATTGGATAAAACATGTGGCGCAATCTTCTATGAAAAATTAATAAAAATAGAGTTTTAGATATTCTACCCGCAATACCGTTGCAATTGCAATAAGTATCTAAATCAACCTGAATCAAAAGTTGAAATTAAAGATAATCATCGCTCGGAGAAGAGATATTAACTATGAAGTATATATAATTTATTTATAAAGAGTCCTTGGGTGTTGTAAATAGAATTTATTAATCAAAAATAAAAACCACAACTCGATATATTTCAACAATTATTTGAAGAGACATATCTTCATTGTCAATGCCGTGTGTGTCATATATATCCATTTTTTGAACCAGAATAAGTTTCTAAATCTTTCCATACTTGTTGATAATCAGTATTAACACCACATGCTATTCAAAGTTTATCATCTATGTCACCAGTAAGATACATTAGGTGGCAAGATGTAACTTCTTTTTTGTGCAAGAATATTTACTATTAGACATTATCTCTAATATGTTCTGATTGATTAGATATATAAAGATATCATATCATAATCAGCATAAAAGAAAAACAAAGAAAGAAAATAACTGTTTCCATCTGGTATTGTTTAAGCCTAAAACAAATATACAAAAAAGTTTTTTATTTGAATAGAAGTACAACAGCTGTAAATGAATGAATGAATGAATGAATGAATAATTTAAAATGTATTCACCCAATACCGATAGAATTTAGGTTTCCTCAAAATGAGAACTGCACAATCTGATAATCTTTAATACAGTTGAACGAAATGAAATTCAAGTTCTAGCTTTATATATGAGTTATGCCTCATAGAGGTGTTGATGTATTTCTACTATTGCAAACTAAAGAAGTCAAATAAAAATAAATAAATATTAACCCAGGTGAAAGCCACACGGCCGTAAGCAGCCGTTTTACCATAATTTACGGTCGTGTGGTATGTACCGTATTACGGTCGTTATTGGCCGTATACGACACGATTAATTACCGCCGTAATATGGTGCATGCCAAAACGTCAAGTTACGGCCATTTACGATGACAAACGGTAGGAAACGGCAGTATACGTCAACGTTTACAGCCGTATACGACCGTTTCTGGTAGCCATAATGCTCGACCCGGGAAGAATAGATTATAAAATTTGCTTCATTTTAATTTAATCAACAGCAAACGTTACTACAGATATCAATACTTTCCATTAATCGATCCATTTTTAGAGGACCCTCAATTTTTAAATATTTTGCAACGCTGTTATTACTCATGTTTATCATCAATATTGAGTACTTCGTGTAAGCAATTTCTCAAAGTTATTCAATCAATCCTTTAAAGAATAAATAAAATAAGAGTTAAGATTTAAGCGTATAAATTTGCTTTGATCACGAAAACATTTTGATATATTTCTTAAAAAGTTGGGTGTGGGGTGTGGAATAGATACTTACACTCAAACGCACCCATACCCTCAAGTTGCAATATTCAATGCATTAAATATCGCAACTTGACTTTTGTGAATATGAATTAGAGTACCACTGTAAAGATCATTTTTCATTTATTATTGAACTTTATAATTAACAAATAAAATAACATAAAAATGAAACTACTCATACGCTGTCGATCTTTTACATTGACCATCATCAGCATTAATAGGTCACAAGTATTCCAGAATTTTTTTTCCACTCGTAAAATCTTACGTTCATTCTTTCGTTGTAAACATGAAAAGTCGATTCGTCGAAAAAAATCATGCTGTTTAAATTGTCACGTTCATATACCCAGGTCGATCAAAATGGACCACCGTAAACGGTCGTTTTTGCATCGTATTCCGTCGTAAAACGGCCGTTTTAAGCCGAATTAAGGCGTTTTAACAGGGGTAGTATTACGGCCCTGCACGGACACCGTATATCAGCCGTAAAACCTCGTAAAGTCGGCGTAATATTATCGTATACGACCGTTTACTGATCGTTTTCTTCGACCGGGGTATCCATAGATGTTTAAAGTAGAGAAAAATTAAGAAATAAAATGTATCAAAAACATTTAAATTGGTTGGTAGTAGTAATTTTTTTTATGTGTTTTGTTGAAAACCAAGAGAGTAGTAAAAAGTGCTTTGAACTTTCTTTTGTTTGGACAAAATTGGTCGCTTTGATTAAACAATAAACCAATTTACAAATAATCTTTCTGATATCAGCGAGTTACAGATCTTTCAAAAAGCTACAGAAATTACTATTTGAATGACCATAAATAATTAAACTTTGACAAAAATAAGATGTGTCTTCATTTTTCACTTATGTAGATTAAATAGTTGGCTATCTCTATTCCATCTCATTCTAATAAGAATGGTCAGTATCGTATGGTGCCAAAAAACCTTTAAAAAAGAAAAATAGTGTTTTTCACAAGAAAACGAGATGAATTCTTGATAAGATCATAGTTAAGAAGCTTACTTTAATTAATTGTGTGTATTCGTACGTCTCATGACTGTGAAAAAGGAAAATGTTTCGTATAATCTAGTTGTAGAAAATGTCATCTAGTTCTTCATTTTTGAAGAAGAAACAGTAGGCTCTTCGACCTCAGACATTAATATTTTATATCATTTTTTGATAGCTTTGATCGTTAATAGATAAAACGTCATTTTAAAAGTGTCTTGCTGTCTGAGAAAGTTAATATACTTGTTTATTGGAAAACGTGACCTAACCTTTCGATTGGAACTAAAACAATTAAAAAAGTATTTGTAATCGATATTCACATATTATAAGATATATAAAATAACTTGGTTCTATTACAAAATGCCCAGGTCAATGATTCCGGAGAACGGATACTACAAGAACTGGCAGGAAAATGCGGAAAAAACCACCATATCCTGCAGGAACACATTGGAAATCACTGGGAATTCACAGGAAAAATTCCGAAAATTTTCCACCGGAATACTGCTTCCACGTTACAGTGTTTTCCTGCTGTTTCCTGCCGTACGATTTCGACCTGGGTGATCCATTACATTAGGGGCATCCGCATCAATGGGATCTAGAGAGATAGATCCCTCCCTCATAAAAATATTCTACTATTAATGCATAGAGTACCTTTATTTCAACGATTAACGCAAGCATTGCTAATAAATTGTACGTTTGAATCAACATTAGCGTAAATAAAGTAATATCAAATATGCGGTTGTGCTGCCTCTTTGTTTGCTACTAAGTATAATTAATATTAAATACATGTATGATATGCTTATCACAGAATATATATATATATTATTTCAAATGCATGCACTTATTTGTGGAATCGAATAGATGACGAACGATGAAGGAATTTAGCTGTTATCAAAATTTGTAAGAATTTTACTCAATAATGACAAATTGAAAGGATCATTGATGAACTTCCTAAATCAAATGGTATATTAAGTTTTACAAAGGAATCCATATAATTTGTTTTGTTCAATATATATATTTTCTTTGCTTTTTTTATTGTATAATACTGATAAAACATGAATACGAAAAGAATGAATCGTTGCATATGCATGTTTCATAAAACTTTGATTGCCCTTAAGAAAAATCCTGCTGGCGTGTCTGCATTACATATTGTGATTCGATTGAAATGTTGATTAATGAAGCAACATGTTGGAAGGATATAGTATAATTAAGAATATGTGTTGTGACTAATAGATAAGCATATATATCATTGAGAATCAAACAAAATTCTATCTGGACGAAATCAGATGGTTATCCACGTTGTACCGGTGCTTTCTCAGATACCGAGAAACCAATGATAATGAAGCGTTCTTAATTATTGCGTTTAATACAAGCATTGTTGATGGTGGTGTACTTCATAGATGTAGTTCATGAAACAGACATTGTGTATGCTTCACTACACCAATAATCTTGCTTTAAACGATAGATGAAAAGTATGTCTGCCAAATGTTACCAAAGCTACTGTCTATCATTAAATAGAGTTTTTGCACGGTATCCACGTTTTAAATAATTATAAAGCCTAACAGTAACAATAGATGAAAAATAAATGTAATTTTCTTCAAATGAACAAGATCATGCAAATTAAGGAAATTTCTGTTCCTTATAGGATGATTATCATTATCAACCATTGTAATCGGAAATTTCATAGTATTTCTTTATAGCCCCATGTAAGCGTTAAAGCTAAAAAATCTATAGAATGAAATTCAACTGAAATGAAATATTAATAACATTATAACTGCCATTCAATATTGGTGATATGAGAACTGTCGATCATACATAATTAGTAGACACTCATGACGCGAAAGTAAAACCATAAAGTTATTTCTTCTTGTTGTTGTGAAATGTCCGGCTAAGTATTTAGTAACAGAGAAATGAAATCAAAGTTCTATTTATAATGAGCAGATGCTATATAGTAGCGTTTGTTTTCATGAACTTTCAGTAATTACTATATATTAGCTGTAAAAAGGAAAACAAAAAGTATCCCAACAATAGATATTATCCATGGGAAAATTTTCGTTACTTTTCAATGCTGCAAAACACGTTAATGCTGACCGGTTTAATGCGTTCCATAGCTGCTGAATCGGTTAAAAACGCCGCGAGATGATATACTTTTCGTTTTCATCCTGAAATAGTGGCTCCCAAATGCGTTTGAGTAAATTGAAAAATTGGTTTACGCCTGTGTTATCATAGGAAACGCTGCGAAACACGTTAAATCGGTCAGTACTAACACGTTTCGCAGTAAATATATCTAAATTTTTTATCCCATGGTATGTTTTGAAAATTCTGTTCATCGGACGAGTCAGAAAATGATAAAGGTTATAAATATATTCTAGTAGTTTCAAATTAAAATAGATGAATAATTGAGATAATTACTTTTAACTACCAGACAAAGATAAACGTTACAGTTTATATACACTTTTAGCTGTTTTTTGTTTGCCCATATCACCTTTAAAAGTTGATGTACAAATTCTTCCAGAATACATTTTGACTGATTGCTATATGAACTTTACATGGTATCTGGTACTTTACAACAACTATCTTTTATTCATACTCCAATGATTGTTTTTTGAAGCTTTCATCAGAAGATGATACTGAAATATGATCGAATTTATATTTTATTGTTTATGATTGTACTTCTAAATACTATGCTTTTGAACTTGTTAGCTTCCGATGAATGACTTTGTTAATCTCACCGGTTTATGTTTCAAATCGAATCACGTGGTAGTCGCTGACAAGTCTTGCTAAATGTGTATTTGAAATAGATTTTATAAAATTTTACAAAGTCATGATGTTCAATGTCGTTATACAGTACCCATTTATAAGTAATAATAAGCAACAATTTGTTAACAATCTAATTTATATATTTCGATTCTTTATTCTTTGTAACATTGTAATACAAACACATATAGATATTCATACATAAGACTAGAGCATAAAAATATTCATTTACTAAATTTCCATCTAGAGTAAAAGATAAACACACATTTTGTCCATTATCTAGTACGATCCATGCGTAATAACCACGTGTTTTTTCTCATATTTCTCTTCTCATAGTACAAGGCATTATTACCAATAATATGAGAGCAATATAACTTATATATATATTCTCTTGATATCCAATCGGAGATGGTCATTCTTATTATAAGTTTGTTCGCTCAAATATAGAGATGAGCGGTATGAAACTAGGTCGAGTATATTTTATGACGTATTGAAAATTCCTCATACTACACTAGCATCTTCTAAATGAACCTAACTGATCATGCAATATCCCTATAGTCTTCAATATAAGAAATTCTCTCCTATAGTTGCTTATTTCACAGAGGAAAACGGTTGTCAAAAGGTTGCTTCAGCCTTTTTTTACTGTTTAGGTATGACCTACTCATAGAAACACATATAAAAATGATTTTTCTATTTATACGTCTATATCCATGCGTTTTTATGACAAATTAATAAAGCCCGTACTTTATGATATACAGTGTAATAATTAAAATCTTGGTTCCATTCTTCTACTTAGGCTAATTCTTATCTGAAGTGAAGAGTAATCAGTCAGATTTATTGAAATATCTAGTGTTTAAATAGAGATAAATGTTAACATGGTAAATCCTCAAAAAGGAAAGAAAATTTACCGAGACAAAAAACTGAAGAGCAGTATAAAGTCTTTTTTAAAAGCGTATGAGAGTGAGGACAAGCTTCTGATTTGATAACTTCAAAAGTAATATTTCAAGTAATCAGGAAGTTCAGATGACACACTTCGACTGTTTATGCAACCATTTTCTAGAAGCAAATGCACGTCTATTAATCAGAGATACTTCAGTTCAATGCATACGACAGGATACATTCCGGTCTGATAAACGTCCTGCTACTACGGAAAATGGGATTGCTGAATTTATGACGACTGAGTTCTTATCGATTTTGACACTTTGGATAGGAGGATTTTCGGAAATGCTTGCCGAATTTTGTTATGATTTCTAATTATCCTTCTGATATCCAGATGGAAAGTCTCGGACCACGAAAATAGTTTGATGTCGCTGGTATTGCCACGAAGGATGCAACGAAAAATGATGTGCTGTGATAGTAAATCAGCGCACAAGAGAGAACTTGAAAGCAACGAATTGATCAAAAAAGCTATTTTCTCACTTTTCCGGTAACCGTATATCATCGTAACTTCGCCATCTACTTCTATAAATTCGCAAAATTTTGCTAAAACTTACATTTGAGAGCGCTAAAACGTTAACTGTAATCGAATATTATTTAGGTAAGTTAAATACATTGTTAAAACTATTTTTGTCTATTTAGATATAAGCAGTCGAAAACTTATGTGAGTTGATATGCAATTTTAACATTATATATTTTTTAGACGTAAACAATCGAGTGCATTTTAAGGAAGTAAAATTAAAGTTTTAGATTATTTTTCGTTTTGAATTTATTAAATAGAGCAGTATTCTGGTAAGTAAAACTATTTTTTAAGTTTACTTTTATTTATCTACATGGGTTTTTCTTACAGAATTTATTAGCTAATAAGTTTTGTAAGGAGAAACTTCGGCTATGAAGAACAGAGGAGGGTGGTAGCTACGCAACACGAGAAATAGTGTCGTATACGACAGTTGGAACACTCGACCTGACTATCATTGATTTTAAGATTAAACAAAAATACTATTACTTTGACAGAGAAATACAAATATGTAATTCATGCGCATCCATTAAGTATGCGGTTGGTAAAACAATTTTAACTTGTTGACAGGTACCTGATTAGATCCATGATTCGATTCTTTCTTTGATCTAGTCAACCTTCGAATATTATAAACACGCCCACATCCAAAATGTGAATGATATTCGAAAGTCCGAAAAAAACTACAATATATTTCTTTTTTTATGACAATTGCGCGAGATTTCGATTTTAAATCACAGTTAAAATAAATAATGTGAATCAAATGATTTGAATATTTTCTTGTTGTTTCTTTTTCACTCGAGGTATGAAAACGACTAGACAATAATTTTTCAAGAAATAATTGATAAATGAGCTTAATGTACCAACATTTGTAGACAAATGATTAGCACATATAATTCATTTTTTGAAAAATTAAGTCTTAGAAATTATAACAAAATAAAGTATCATTCCATGAGATAAATCATTTAATTCTTATTAATATTTCACCGGAGAGTGATTGAAAGCAAATTGAATCATTCGAAAATCGATAAGACCAAAAAGAAAAACACGATAGATAAGTTTTGTAATATGGCAATTATGAAAAGATTTTTTGTTGTTGTTCACTTAAGTAACATGTGCTCTAAGCGATTCTTGATTCAGGCAGACAGGATTTCGTTAGTTTTGAGAATGCATACTCATTGAATAAGTAGACAGTGTCATTTCTTTATAATCCACTTGATCTTCATCAGCAGGATTTTCTTCATCTTGTAATATTTGATCGCACAACACATCTTTGTGAAAAGAAAGAAATATTTCAAGTGTAAATAAATAAATCCTACAGGTTTATCTATTGATGTTAACTCTGAGATGTAATGTTCATTCGTACGACATTTTCGACATAACTGTTCATCATTAAGAATATCAATGAAGAATTTTTTAAAACATGATAATAATCCAGCTAATTATACGTAGTATTCAGTTTTTATCGTAGAGAAACTATGAAAAAAATGTTAACAAACCTGCTTTTTCGGAACCATTAACGCTAGTGTTAAGAATATTCATTGTGTCTAAAAACAAGCATAAAACAATTAACTGAGAAAATATTAGATATGAAAAGAAAAATAACATACTCTTTTCATAACTATCATCAAACGAATGCATATCATCCGACAGTTCAGCTCCAGTAAAATCTTTGATGTCATCTTTCCAACAAAACGTTGAAGTAAAACCATATAAAAATGCATTATATAATTTGCACGTTAAGTTATTGACTATTGTTATTGCATAATTTACCTGTAACAGGTCTTTGATATTTGATCCTTAATAATTATATCGAATATAAGTCAAAAGAAAACTTTCTTAATGATTCCCCTACTATTATCGTTTGCAGGATTCTTGATTTCATCATCAATATCAACATCAAATTTATTATATAATATTGCATTAATATCAAAAGAAACATTTTCTTCTTTCACAACAAGATCTATAATATAGATTGATAGAAAAAGATGAAATAAAATATTTTCCTCTATACCATGATAAGTATCATTTGATGATATAAGCATTAATTTATCATCGATTTGTAAACCTTTAAAACTCACCGATGCAATCGTCGACGTATAGATTATATAGCCTTAACAGATCATACAAAAATTAATAAACAAAATATTTTTTTCCATGTTACTTACACATACCAACGCCAAGAATTATAAAAAATATATGAAAACATATTCGGTTGATTAATTCTACAAAAATCAATTGAAATCATAATGCGTTTGACCTTCTCGTTTTTGATTTAAAAATGAAACTCACTTTGAACCTTATAAAATAAGATTTCAACTAAAATAGAAAATCCATAATAAAAAAGTAAATACAAGAGAGAAGCAAAATGAAAAGGAAGAACCTGGATGGCAAGGTTGACTTTGTCCAAATCGTATATAATTTTGATCATTAGTGTATATAATATCATCTATTTGCGGGCCTAATAATTTCGAAAATGTTTCCATGTGAAAGTATTTTTGTACAATCACTAAACACATACCGTGATCAAAAACCATTGGATTCAGTCGTATTTCGGCAACTGTTTCAGAATATTCTATAAAAATAAAAAGGATTCAAAGCAAAGTAATAGCTTTTAATCTAAACTATTTTGTTCATTAAATGTATATCTTTAAAATAATTAAGATAGATCATCTGAAAGATTTGCTCAAATAAGTTTCATCAAATTTTAATCATCTTTTATTCAGTGAGAAATGAATAGATTTTAACAACTGCCATCGTTAAAAGAAAACTTAATTTCATTGAGTATTTTTCTCTTAAAGACTAAAATTAAATAGAAATTTATCACACTAACTATATATAGATTCATTTGTTGTATTTTTACCATGCTCATTCGTGTCATCTTCATCATTTTCACCAATCAAATAAATTAATAAAACATTAAATATCGACATAATCGATATAAAAATACTACCAAGATATCGAAAAAGACGATCAATTATAGTAAGCATTGATTCAATTAATGTTTTATCTGAAAATAATCAAAAATCTTCAATAAAAGATTAAATCAAAATATTCTTTCTTATTTTCATAAATCATTAAATAGCGAGTAATTTTTCTTGTGAATTCAATATAAAAAATTTCGAGCAGATACTCACACAGAAATTATTTCAGTTGACACTTCTCGTTTAAGTTGATATTGAGCTCACAAGCAGATCTCAATGAAACTACTAGGTCTAAACAGGTTCGTTGCCACGGAGTATTGAAGCCAAATTATAATCCAATTTCCTAGATTTTCAACTCGGTTTAGACAATTCGTTCAAAACCGTATAACGAAGTTTTGATCCAAAATTGTGTCTATAGATAGGTCTAGTATTTCGTAGAATATTCTAAAAATTTCATTCAAAAATAATGTCTAAGTCAAGTTATTCAATTTTCAAGTAAACTCAAGTTTTGCCACATACTTTTATATACTGGTAGGTATCCACAAATTGATCTATCTTGATTCAAAAGTCTTTATACAAATGAATGTAGAGAGAATGATAGACGACAGCAAGCAGTGCTGCTCTGACCTTTCCAACGTGGGAAAGGGTTGCTTGTCCTCCAAGATACTGCGTGTTTCAGAACAATAGAATTCTAACCGTTCATAATCGTTTAACTGATAAAAAATAAGGAAGTTTCAATTATTGATGGGGGAGGGGGTGGGTTACATACACAGTTAGACCCGAGCGGAGTAGCTCTGATAGCAAGTAATGAGAGATAAAACATTGAATATTTCAGCAATGACTTCTTTTACCTCGTCTGCAATTTTTAAGTGAGGACGGGATATAGAGAAAAAGGACAAAGAAAAAAAAAGAACGCTTTCCAACTAATAGAATGAATTTAAAGAAAAAATAAGAATAAGAGAAAAATGGAATGCAATGGTACATCACACTTTTAACTAGATATTATCCAACAAAAACATTTAAACAATACGAGCATTTAGTGTCACCTAGGAGCATTGGTGGCGTTCTTCTATTTCAAATTGATGAACGAAGGAAAGACACATCTCTTTCGATGTGGATACTACAGAAAGACATACCCACACTTTCAATTGAAAGTATTATATCTCACAGATGTAAAACATTATTTTCCATTAAACAAGAAATCTATTCTTGATTTATAAGATAACCAGTTAAGTACTAAAGAATCCTTTTAATTTAAAAAAAATCTATTCTCTTAGTATCAATATCAACAGAGTAATAGCCATAAACGCTGGCAAAGCTGTACTTGAATTGATTTTATCATAAAGAAATACTTAAATCTCAATCGATAAGGTGCTTTACAGCAAAGGGATAAAAGAAGTGTGAAATGTTAAAGACAACTATGTGTACTATTGCAGAACGAATAAAAAATGTATTGGTCGAATGAAATCTTATGTAAAAAGAAAATGAAAACAGTCAAAACACAATTTGCACTAAGGTCAAAAAGCAAGACCACTTATACAGACCAAGCAGAAAGAGAAAAAAATAGATGATGTCTACAATACTACGTAAATCTGTCACACTGTTTTTACTCTCCTCTATGTTAGCCATATTTTCCATTGTTCAAAGTAAAACATTTCACTAGCTGTTATACAAAAAGGTTTATCTCATTTATTTGTAAGAAAAATAAAATCAAGTTAGCGGAAGAACATGAAATCAAAAGTCGCATTCTATTCTATGTTGTCACTATCATAAATAGGGATAAGTCAAACTTATTTAACTGAATATTAGTTTCAGTGAAAGCGTTTCTGTTTTCCGTATAACCGGTAAAATTTTAGAAAACTTTACTGAGAGTTTACAAAATCCTTGAGTTTGCTTACTATTCGTATGCGTATCTATAATCAAGCACATGCCATTTATCAATATTTTGACTTAAATCAAAATTAATTGAATAATACGAATTGATTACGTGAGAAGAAAATATAACTGTAATTATTAATAGATAAAATTAGATGAAAGTGATTCTTTAAATTTATGAAATAAACAATCGTTTATGTCCTACGCTATCGAACACAGCTTGCTCGTAATATAAAAGTAGAACACAAGAATTACATAAACACGTCAACGAGGCAAACCTTGAGGTTGCAATGTGGCTTTCTACTTTACTGTTTATTCTCTTTTCTTGTTCGATTTGAAAATATGAGAGAGAGAGAGCGAGCAAAAGAATAGAAAAAACTTGAAATGAAATCTCGAGAGAATATCTAGATTAAATAAAATACATCTGTTGAAGTCTTGATAATGAAATTAAGTTTCAAATTAATCAACATATCTAGCGAATTTTTATAAAATTAAAGTAAGATTCTGTAGGCATTGAGAACTATTCTATTAAAAAACTACATGAATTCACTTACCTGCATGGCAGTTGATATTGAACTAGAAATTTTGTTCAGTAAACATTTAATTTTTCTTCTTAAATATGGTATTTATCATTGGCTTAGAATAAACTCTTTGTTGACATGCATAGTTTTTTCATGGGAAAGTCTAAAAACATCTTGGCAATTAAAGTTAACCTTTTTTACATTTATGACCTCAGACAATTAGCAAGAATATAATAGGAGAGTCAACCTTATGAATTCTATATTATTTACCATTCAACAAATTATTATACTCGTTCAAGTGGTTCTCTCAAATACTACACACAACATAATATTTCATGGATAGATTATTTGGTTTAGATTCAAATATTAAATGTAATACTTCACTTGATACTATCAAATAGATCTGGAATAGCATAAAACGTATCGGTGCGTTGAATAATGCCATATGCTAATTTTAAATTTAATGCGAATCAAGAAGCACAAACTGAAGTAACAAGCAAGAATATCTGATATGAAGTACAGCTCAATGAATTATATATACATACCGCGTTTGCACTTACTGCATACAATACGTATGGTGCGATGCGAAGTCTGCTATTTATTGGTTGGCTCACTACATTTTGTTTATTTCTTTCATTTCTTTTGGTCTTTTCCAATGCTATATATAACTTCCAATCATAAAATGAACGAACGAGAGAAAAAACTGCAGCCGATCACAACCGAGATATTTGGTATGTCAGTTGCTACTATTTTCTAACCTATCCAATGGCCACCGAGGAAAGAGGGATTCGCGTTTCTTTCTCACATTCATGGTTAAAATATGCATTTGTATAGGCAAATTTTGTCGTTTATAATGCTGCAAACAAACAGAACTATCTACTTTTCTATTCATTGAGATGAGCTATGCTTCTTCGATAAATGACTGAAGTTTATTTCAAGTCTATTTTTTCTTTCATATTACTAATGTAAACAAATATTACTAGTAATAAGCTTTACTTTAGACATAACTAAAGAAATTTGCGTGTTGCCGATTAAGAAAAATGCGTACCCAGATCGAAAACTCACTAGCCTAACTTTGTTGTCGGCTTCTATGAATTCGCAAAATTTTACTAAAATTTACATTTGAGAATACTAAAAGATTAAGTTCAATCGAATATGCACAAAGAAAAATATTTAAGATCAATATCAATTTCTCATAGATCAAAATAATTCTCTAGAATATTATTTGAATTAACCACTAAATTCTGTTAAGAAAAAAAATCGAATGTGAAGAACAGAGTAGAATTGATAAGCAGCACGATAAACATAAATACAATCGAATACTTTAATGGTAGAATTTACTACGAATCTTACAAACTAAAAAGTAAAAACAAATTTATTAAGTACAATTAAACTGTTACCGATTAGTAAAACACAAAAAGCTGCGCGCATAAAGTAAATTACAAGAAATAAAAAAACAAAGTTTCATTCGATTTGAACAATCGCATCTAGTTCCATCTCTCTTTGATTATCTAATTTATGTGCAAACCAAATAATCTAAAAGATAGAACTATTAAGCAAAAACAAATCAACAAGTTGAATATTCATACCTGATTATTATCACGTCGAACACTGACTACGGTGGGTTTCCGTGCATCCGTCGATAAATTTAAGGAAGCATTAGCAGAATTTTTCACATCAATAGATAATCGTGCATTGGATGAACTCTATCGATAAATTAGTTAAATTAAATAACATGCAGCTATCTATATTTACCTTGTTTTCTA
Source organism: Rotaria magnacalcarata (assembly GCA_900239745.1). Classification (NCBI taxonomy): domain Eukaryota; kingdom Metazoa; phylum Rotifera; class Eurotatoria; order Philodinida; family Philodinidae; genus Rotaria; species Rotaria magnacalcarata. The sequence goes on from OENM01000074.1 coordinate 120,887, forward strand.
CAAAAAGTATCGAACCACAATCATCTTGATAATGAAAACAGTGAATAGATGGATCTTCCAGCGTTATTGTTTTTGCTTTCTTTTGTAAAAATTTCACAAGAAGTTTTTTAATTTCAGCTAAATCCACAAACGATGTTGGCTTCAATGTTAGGCCACTCTGATTATTATATATAGTTAAATTAAATGGACACATCTATCAATAGAAAAGACAAGTTGGAAAATATTTAGAAGATACTTTCAAAATAAACCATATCGAGTTCAAGGCCAGAGTTGAAACCTATCGATTTTAAACCAGTCCATAGATCTTGCTCAGTAGTATCTTGATCTTGTACTTCAAAGTCGTTTAATTTCAAAAATTTATCTTTTGAAATATTTTCATCAACATCTAAGCCAACACTTGCTAAATTTACGAAAATACATCCATCATTTTTTCTCTTAAGAACAAATAAATATTTTACCTTGAATTGACGACCAATCTTCATCAGTGATTTCGTCTCCAGTTGTTCTGATAGTCCATAGATTATATTCCTGTCGGTCAAGTTGTTTGTTATCTGAAGAAAAACATGTCAAAAAGTAATATTTTCAAATAACCATCTATACCATCGAAATCAAATAGATCGAAAGTATATTCAAGTGCATCACTAAAAACAAAATTTCATTTCATTTGAAAAATCATGTAAATCGAAAATTTTCCTACCGATAATCTTTACTCATCGTAAAATTATTTCCCTTTTTAAGTTCTCGCAATTTTTTGATTGGAAGACGTGCATTCATTTCTTGTGATCGTGCTCGAAGTACGCCGCCAAATGTAATGGGAATAATTTCATATAAACCTTTTGGCAATTCGTCCACTTGTAAATATGTTTTCTATATTTACAAAATGTTAACGAGAAACAAAAACAAACGGTCTACTTACAGTGTCTGATCGTGCAGAACTCATGTGAAGAAGACGTCGTTCTATTGAGCGTGATAATTTTTCAAAAACAAGAATTCGGACATCGAGATTTTTAAATGATGAATCTAATAATACGAGATATGTGTTAAAATTCTAGTGCTCCATTCGAATGTAACATTAGCCAGAAGTACGCACCCTTATGATATCGTGAAATAATTGGTTCAAGACTTATAGATATGGATCCTGGTTTTTTCAATTCAAATGAATAACCAATTGAAAAATAAACTACATCGGTTGGTGAATCGGAAAATTCGCAAAAGAAGGCACCTTTCATTTTTAAAGAACTGATTCTCTAAAAATATAAATAGTCTTTAGAAATATAATCGTTTTTTGGAAATATTTTTACAGACCGGAGGATTGAACGGCTTTTTCGATGATGAATCAATCATAACGCGAACATTACAATTATTATAGTTTTTATTATTTGGTTTTGGTGAAGTGTGTCGCTGCGTTGGACGTTCAATATCTTGTAAGAAAAAAAGTTTTTATTTTCAATTCATTAGTTAAAACTTACTTTCTTCTTGTTCTTTTAAGACTTTTTGACGACAAGATGTTTTATTTTCTCCAATGGCCTTTATTAACTAAATTATGTTGGACGATGATTTTCAATTATTTAGATTTACAATCAATAATATTAACCTTTTTAACATCAACTTTTCCATGTTCCGTACCAAGTAGATAACGAATTTTTTGAAATTCATCTTCCGTAAAACGGTCACCTTTCTAATATGGAAAATTATGTCCGAATTTCGCTATTGAAAATTAAAATGATCTACCTGGAGCAGATCTGTACGAAACTTATCAAAATCAATTGCACTCAAATCGTGCTTTCGATCTTTACTATAAAGTATTTCAAATGCCTCTTCGAGAGCTCGTTCATCAATTGGTTTCTCTTCAGTAAGAATCTGTTGAAATATCTTGAATGTTATTTCTTCTAGTAAATAAACGAGATAAAATTTTAAATGAAGCGGAAAAACAAAACAAACCCACCATCCTGGTCAGACCATATTTGATCGATTGCTGTTCTCGGTAAATCATAGCCAACATAATTAAGAGCTAGTATAGGAAAAATTTGTATATTATTACAATAAAATTTCAGAAACAACAACTTCCAATTGCTTTTCTATTGAAACAATTCGCATCGTGTAAACGCATACTTTTTAGTTCAATATCTTTATCTTCCTCGTATGAGAAATAGTATGAAACTTAATAAAAACAAAAACGGATCAAAACGAGAATGATTTGAGAAACTTTGATTAGTTCTATTCTGAAACAACACTAGTGAAATCTGTCGATAGAAATGAGCAATACGATTAGGTATCATGTAAAGATCTGAGAATTCGAGAATAAACCATTCGTTTTAAGATTAATTTCGATGACAAATATCAAGTATTCCATATGTTTCCAGAGATACTACACTATTTAGCTTAAAGATGCCATAAAAATGTAGTTTTACAGCAAAACTAAACTTATAGTCATATCCGTTTTCAAGATATTTATTGCTTATTCATACTTTATGTTACAGATTATCTCGATAGGAAAGCAATTTTTTAAAATTAGAGATCTCTTCTCGTCAGTAAACCTACCTTGAACAAATTTCTCACGATTTGTTATTATAGATCCTTTAGGTGTATCAGCGCAGCGTGAAAAAACGGCTTTATGGAACTTTGCATCGTCTTCCTTGCTAAGAGTTTTCGTAGGATATTCATTCTTTTCGCGATCTTGTTGTCGAAAAAGCAATGAACGATTATTTGGTAGTAATGATGATGGCGAAGATGAACGATTTGTTAACGCATCCGATTTTGATATTGGAAAACTTGGTGATGTTCGGCCACCAATACTTGTATTACTTTTGATAGATCGATTAGAATTCATATTTTGTTGAACAATAATACGAGTTAATCTTCTTTTCTATTTTTTGGTTACATGTTGCTAGGTTTTTGCCTCCACTTTTTTTTATTCAACCATACAACGCTTAGCGACGGTTGAAACTTGAGATTGGATGAAGCATGTGGCGCAATCTTCTATAAAAGAAAGAAAAAAACTCAAGGAACTTTAGAATATCTATTCATTTATCAATTGTTTAAAAATATTTTAAATGGCGTGGCGACAAGCAATTAACAAATCAGCGCCTAAGCCAGCTGCACCAAAACCAAAATTCGAGACTAAAGATGATGATTGGGAAACAGATATCACTTATGAAGTATTTTTTATGAATTACTAAAAGCAGAATTTTATTTGTTCTTAACAGAATTCAGCAACTGAAAAATCACAACGCTTTGGTTCAACCAGTGTACCTGGTTCTGGTCGAGTAGATTATGTTGATCTAGGTTCCATTCAAGATAAAGTCAAATCAGCTGATAATACCATTAAAGAGACATACCAAGAAAAAAATCCTAATCGTGGTTACGGAGGAAAATATGGCACAGAACAAGTGATGGATAAGGTCATTAACTAGTTTTCATATTTATTTACGAACAACAACAAGAAATTATTTTAGTCTGCAGTAGATTTCTCATATAAAGCCGATGTGAAAAAACATTCATCACAAACAGGTAACAAGAAAAAAACCATTGCTTTAGAATTGAGGTGATGGTGGTGGTAAAGGTACTTGCACACCATTGCAAAAAGCAGCTGCATAAGCTGGATCATTTAGAAAATAGTTTGTCAATGCCGCTTGTGGTATGTGTCCATTTTGGAAACCAGAAGAACCTTCTAAACTTTTCATTACTTGTTGACAATCAGTATTAACACCATATAAATCGGACATATTTTCTATCATGCGTCGACCCATAATTGGTGTTAGATAGCCGTCACCTTGTGAATATTGCTGAAACAAATATTGTAAACGTCTTTCTGGACTTATCGCACTTTGTAATAGAATATAAGCCGAAATGAATTCATTAAATGTTAAACGGCCTGTGTTATCTCTATCGAATGTTTTAAATATTCGATCAGCCATTGCATTGTTTCGTCGATTGATTTCATAGTTAGATAAGTGTGCATAATCGGAAGAATTGGGTGAATAACTTTTTAAATCTTTATAAATACGACGAAATTCAGTTTTATCAAGAAGATAATTTTTTGATACACGACGAAAATCATTGTAAATTTTTTCTAATTGATACCGCGGAATGCCAACTAAATTTGATATTTCATCAAGTTCCCATGTTTTAGTTTCGCGACCTTTTTGTTGATTTCCCATTTTGATCTAATGATTGTGTATGTTAAATGTATAATGAATACGAATATTTAAAACGATATTTATATGTTCGAACACCCCCACTAAGCATAGTCATTTTATTTTGATACGTGAATGATAGATTGCTATCACCTGACTATTGATCATGAGTAATAAATTACCTTGATGATTATTTATTTATTTGTTGTTGTTGTTTTTGGTGTAGATAGTAAGAAAGGTTTCGGTGGTCAACATGGTATTGATGAGCGTGCCAAGGATAAATCTGCAGTTGGTTTTGATTATAAAGCAACAGTTGAAAAACATTCTTCACAAACCGGTATTATTAAAGAAATTACGGTTTTATATAAACGGGAGGAAAATTATTAAAATAATTTCGTTTTTAGATTTTGTGAAAGGTTTCGGTGGAAAATATGGTGTTGATCAAAATGCACAAGACAAATCAGCCGTAGGATTTTCTCATAAAGAAACACTTACAAAACATTCTTCACAAACAGGTTCATTTTTTTTTTATTGAATATTTCCTATTTTGTTTTAAAAATAATTCTCATTTTCCTGCAGACTATACTTCTGGTTTTGGTGGTAAATATGGTGTTCAAAAAGAAGAACCCATTGGCTCCTCTGTGGCTCTTGGTCCAGCCTCTCCAAAGCCACCACCAGCTGGTATATTTATATTTGCTTCTATCATATTATCATATATTCCCCAATGGTATTTTGTTTTTATAAGAACCTAAAGTTGTTGAAAAACCAGCAATAGTTCCAATTGCTAAAGCGGATGTTGGTAATATCCGTGCGAGGTAAGGCTAAGAGACTAAATCATGCAATCATACATCTATGTATGTCTCATATAGATTTGAGAATATGCGAAAAGAACAAGAATCAGAAAGTGCAAAACGTGTTGCTGAAGAACGAAAGAAACGAGCTAATGCTGAACAGCAAAAAGCACAACCGAAAAATGATGATCATGAAGACAAAACACAACAAGAAACAATTGTAGTAACGAAAGAAAGAAATCGAGAACCATCACCAGTTCGGTCAAAAACACCAACAGAACCCGAAGTATCAACTTCTAATATACCAGACAATGATGAAAATAATACTGAAATTGTCACATCAACAACCGATGAAGCAATTGAAGAGCGCACAGAGAAGTTTGTTGGTGGTATTAATATAACATCTTTATTACGGCAACGAAAAACTTCATCTTCATCGTCAAAGAAAGATGATGACGACGACAATGAATGGGCTGCTGATAAAGATGAAAATAATCAACAAGCATATGACTAATAGAAAGTTCATCACTAACATACGTTGAAGAATCGTCTGAATAACTTTAATTTTTTTCCAATTAGATTTATAATCACTAATGGTTTCGTGAAATTCAATTTATAACCGATTTATTTTTCGATAATTATTTTTCAATGGTGCAATAATAATTTCTATGCGTGAATTAGTAATATTCAAGTGATTTTTTGCTTTTATCAACAAATATGAAAAGACTTTTTCTAATTATATTTGTAATATCCAATAATTGATTCAAGCATTTCTTTTTATAATTTTCTATTTATTTTAATTAAAATATTTTATACACATACAATATTGCTTTAAGAAATTTACAATTACTTATGAAATTAGAGTGTAACAAAAATCTCGTTCTTAAAAAAAGACGATATTGTTTGTAATGGTCGATTTTCTTTGGTTATGTTGAAGCTTGTGTAAAAAAAAATAAGTAATGTTTTGTCTATTTATAAAATAATGCGAACACTATCACCAGCGGATCGTAGTGTGACAATTATTTTCCACGGAAATGAACATCTTTCAAGTTCAACAGGTAACTGGAGATTCATATTGATTCGATGATGTTGAAATTGTATCTGTCTATTATCACAATCCAGTATCATTGTTATTTCATCGCCTGTTCGAATAGTTCTATCACTATGGATTCGATATCCACTAATACTTTCGATAGCTTGTTCAAGTTCCCACCAACCGTACACATATGGTGATGTTAAGGTTTGTACAGGTAAATCGTGTGATGCTGTTCTAATGCCAAAGAAAAGATTGTTAGTTCCTTTATTTTCAATTCGAAAATGAATTCTATGCATGCCAGATTCATAAAGACGAGTTCCGTATACGTTCGAACCATCCCAATAAGTACCGGAACATGTTGCTAAAAGACCATTACCGGATAGTATGACTTTTCCTTGAAAATTATTAAATCTTTCATGATTTAATCCGAGCGCTTCCTGATGAATGACATTATTCTCAATGATTTGCCGGCTGTGAGTAAGAACGGCACCAGATGATTGTTCTTGACGTACTTTGATCATTGATATAGAAGTAGATACATCATCGTCGTTTATAATCTGAAAATCTAGTTGTGTTTCAAATAATTTTCGAAGTTCTTTTAACTTCTCTGTCCATCGCAACAAATCAATTTCAGTATAATCATCGATTTCTCGACACGACTGCATTTCGATTGTAACCTTGTCTATAGAGGCTTTCAGTTCATTTCTTGTTTGATTAATCAATTGTCGAAGATCAGCTCGAGCCGCTTCGGCTGCTACTTGAATCTTTGTAATCGATTCTTGTTCCCATTCATCGATGTGTACGAAAAAAGAATGAGCTAAATCTTCGTGTGTGAGATCACGTCGAAAAAGGTCATGTTCTTGTCCAATATTTTCCAGCTGAAGAGCAAGTTCTTGTCGATGTTCAATAATATGTTTAATGCAAAACGTTTGCTGACATCCATCACATGTAGTAACACCTCCACCTTTACAACATAAAACACAAGGTTTTTTTACGATAGCTGCTGCCATTGAATAATTTCTTCTGATTGCAAAGTTCTACTATTTGAAAAATAAAAATCAAAAATATTATAAAAGAAATCGTCGCCTACAATATGTCACGTTGAAGAAATATTGTCGTCTGGCACAGGACAAAGAGGAAAAAACGATAACGTTGACAACGTTCTTATTGTAGAAAAGAAAAATTAATTTTTTCATTTTTTTATGTGTTGAAGACAAAAGGGAAAGTAAAATTATTCAAAAAATCAAATCAATGCATTTATCTATTCATATAGAAATGTAAAAATTCAATATTTGTTATCCTAACTATGATGTGAAATTCTTTGCATATAGAACTCATGTTTTTGATTGTTAATACCCATCAATACCTGAATTTATATCAATGATTGATACGGATTGTTTTCCACGTACGAAGATTTAGAATGTTGTTTCTTTTTGACCAATCATATGTCGAAGATATTCTCTGTTGATTTAAAAGACATGTGAATGCTGTTCTGATTCGCACGAGTAAGAGTTGTACAATAATTTCTTCAGAAACTATTCAATATCTATATACTGATGTAAAACGCAACATCTTTTTAGATCGGAACTTCTTTTTATGCAACTGACAAATGAATAATATTGATACGAATACGCATTGTCGTTTGAATGCAGCACAAGTAATGTCTCAAGTCAAAGTGTATTTTTCTAAATATTCTTTTAATTACACAGAATCTGTTTAATACATGAAACTCTTCTGCACAAGCACGAAGATGTGAAACTATGTCAAAGTATTGAGAATTAAGATAAAAATGAAGTAAAATGATACTTTCACAATCAAAAACTATATGATTACTATGATGATGTTACTGTAAGTTGAGACTCGTTCTGGTATTCTAACGAGGGAGGGTCATCAACTGTTCAATCACTTTTGAGTTGAAACTATTTGCATTACGTAATTCCAAAAGAGTTATGAATACGCTGAAAACATTTTGGGCGGATAGCTTGTTGTTAGGAAAATAGGTGATTTGAACGGTAAATTTTTATAATTGCCGTACTCCCCCTCAGGAGCATTAGAAAAATTGATTTTCGAATTTTGACTTGAAACTTTACATAGAAATACACCTCAACGAGAGTAGTGTTTTGTGAACATTTTTGGCCATTAAATTTGTTTGTTTCGTCAAATCTACTACTTTATTTGAAAGGTGTAGAAGAAAAATTTCACAATAGTTGTGTCAAGTGATGGGAATGCTAGAAGGATCTGAAAGGTTCACAAAATTTTGCTCTCCTTGGGACGTCTTTCAATGCAAAGTTTCAAGTCGAAATTCGAAAATAATTTTTTTTCATGTTCCTGAGCGGGAGTCCAGGCACTCATTAAAACTCACACCTTACAAATGGTCTATTTTCGTAACAATAAGCCATCCGCCCAAAATATTTTCAGTGTATTCATAACTCTTTTGGAACGACATAATGCAAGTAGTTTCAACGCAAAAATGATTGCGCAGTTGGTGACCTTCCCTCGTAAGATCGAATTAAACATTATTCAAAAACATACAAATGAAATGAAAAGTTCTAAATTTGCCTGGCTAATAATTAGTAGACAATAATTTATATCTAAAAACAGATCCTATACAATGAATAAATCAACTAGATTGCTATTGTTGCTGTATACACACGAAGGATTTTCGAAGTAAAATCAAATTGATTTTCTGATCGATCGAGTCAAATATTGCCTATTAATGACACATTGCAATTTTGACAAGAGATTATCATCTACCAACTATAAATAAATTAACTAAAAATTTGTAATTCAATTCAGAAAACGAATAAAAGGTTTCTCAAATGAATAATCATTAATATAATAACTAAACAGCACAGTTTCTAACTAGAAATGTCTCATTTAGTAAAATTTTATGGATTTTACTATAGAATAATTATCCATTATTATCTTAGTTGTTTTATTTATCAAAAGAATCTCAGTGACAAAACAATATATTTCTAGCTCATTTAAACAAACAAATACATTAAAATTTAGTAATAAGCGATGGAGTCGGTTCAACTTCTTGTATAGCAGATAAATAATGGCGCGTTACTAATGATTTCCTATTTTCTAGTTGTTCTAATACAGCCAATTGTTTCCAACTGTCAATTAATGTTTGCGCACTATATTCAATTTCTTCTTGATCTTTCATTGAATCAAGTAAACCTCGATGTCTACCCATACACATTGTTAATATAAGAATTATTTTACTTGGTACTGTCAGTATTGTAGCGAAACTTGATGTAACATTTGGATGACCCACAGATAAGCCACAACCACCGAACGCACTGATCACTTCGAATATCACACGAAATACGGTTATGTTGATATCAACAGGTGTCATATGATATGAATCGAACGCACAAATAAGAAAAATAAATATAAATAGCCATGTACGTGTAGATACCAGCAGACTGAATAAACTAACAATAGCATGACGACAGAAAATAATTAATAAAAGTTTCATGCGAAGAAATGAAATATATCCAATGCTTGGACGTATATCATCTCTTGAATGATTTTGAAAATCTAATGATAATGCACTTAAACGATGTTGAAGACGTTTTTCATTCAATTGATTGATAGCGTCAGAAGCATTAGTCCTTCGTGTCATAGAAGAAAAATATCTTGATGCTTGCGCTCTTGTTAATGAGCCTTGTCGTGTTAAATAATGTTTCATACGATTAAATGGTAAAAATATTTGAATACTGCCACGGCGATTATTACTTGAAACTTTATTTTCTAATTTCTGTTGTGTTTGAATTAATATCCATTCCATTTCAAATGGTGTTTCATCAATAGCACATAACTTCAATTAAAAGAGAAAGAAAAATATTTTCTTTCAAAAATCATACCTAAGAAATATAACATACCATTTGAGGTTTCACACCCATTAATAAAACAAATACAATCAATGTACCCTGCGCGTGTAAACGTAGATCAATCGTCGCATAACCTATTAATACATGTTATATTTCTTTTTTCAGTACAACACGATCTAGAAGAAGCGTTGAGATCGCCAAGGTAAAAGTTCGCCTCATTCACCAACTTTTACAATGATCAATGTCAGACTTCATTCTGGTAGAAGGAGCGATGTTAATTATAAATAAAATGTGCCTACCTCCAAACCGCGTATTGGCTGTTTCAAGCATTAATATCATGAATCGTGTTCCACCTTTATATTGGGCTAAATTTGGATTATGAAAATCAAGAATTAATCCAACAACAACACCCACTAGAATTCAATGCGAAAGACAAATAGCGATCTTTTTTATTCAATATGACAATAACTTACGTATTTGTAATAAAACAGTAATAGTAACATAGAGTCGTGTTTGAATCGATGGAAAAATAACAGCAGATAAACGATGGTTATTTAATAGAATATAATCAAAATATATTTTATAATGCCAGCTAAAATCATCCATATCGTTAAGGGAGAGAAATAAATAATTTTGACTTACGGTACAATTGTTTTAAATAAAACAACAACACCACGAATTATAGCTGGAAACAATGACGTACCTGACATAACAACAATGATTATAAAAATATTCATAAATACATCATTAACAAATAAGCCAATCCCATTTGTCCTAAAAAATTGAAATAAAATAAATTTTTATTAAAATCTTTTGTTTTTCGTCTTGCCAAGGTGATAAACCGTTTTGATTGAATGCTGTTATAGTAATAACAATTGACGCATAAAATGGATTCATAGTTTGATTTCCTTGTAATAGATCTTTAGGATCATAATGACATTTTAGCCAGATACCCATAGCAATAAACGATGTCAAATAAATAACAAAACAAGTTGATAATATAAGTACAATCATTAAAATATAAGCAGTCACCCGAAGATGATGAGGAGTTGGTAATGATTGAATACGTTCATTTATATCGGAATCCATAGTTTCATTAGGAACCATTCGTTGTATAGGTAATGTATCAATATCACTTGGCCTTCTTACGGACTCTTCGGAACTTATGATTTCATTTTTAACACGATAAAGTTTGATAAATATGGCTGGAATTGTACTAACAGTTATACCTAAATATGTAGAAATAGAAAAACAAAGATGTTTTGTTTTGAAAACAAAATATAAGCTACCAGATATCCACGTATAGAAAAGTAAAACACTTTGAGATGATCGACTGAATAATGCAAAATCATAAGTTTGTAAACCACATGTAAATACACATGTTGCACTAATAAACCAACAGTCAATATAAGGAATTTTATATTGTTCAATACTCCAAACAATAATACCACATATAAGTGTATTACAAAAGAAAACAAATAGATGCAGATAAAAGTAATGGCTCATACGCCATTTATAGTTACGCCAAAGCCTACGAAATCTTTGACGCCATTCACTTAATGGTACAGCAATATTAGCCGTTGCTTTAACGATATCAATTTCGGCTTTAATAACATCTTCTTCAAGATTCGATATGGTAATACATGAAGGTTTACGTGGAAAATCAAAGTCATCCATCAGTTACGAATCTATTGGCTTCTATTCATATGATCACTTGATTTCAACATGAAAATGCGAACTTTCTTGAATATTTATTATATTTCGTTCGATTGACTTTTTTTTTTATAGTCTTTACTCTCGTTTATTTCCATAGGCATTTTTCAATAATATCTTTCTCATTTTTTTTTTGTTATAAATACAATGTCCTTTAAGTAATGCTCGATTTTGTTGACACCGGCAACAAATCAAAATCGATCATCAATAAATTGAAAGGTGTTAGCTCATATATTTGCTTAATCTAGTCACGCTTTCTCTTCTTGGTATGACTCGAACGAAGTCATAAACTAATGTATATAAAACTTCGTGCCATTTCCATATATGACTGTTTTTATGCAATAACTTCTCTGTGCTTGGTGTAACTCAAGGGTAAAACTATGATAGCTAGCATTGATTTGTGAAAAAAGAGAAATGACTCGAACACAACAAATTGTAGTGATACAATGATTGCCGATGGATAGGTGAAACAATGATACAACAAAAAATTTTCAATACCGCCATTAGCATTCTCATATAGATCTAGTCTCAGCGACTTAAACTATCTTTATTATTGAAACATTTTATAGAAAGGTTTTAATGTTTTGAAACGAGCTTAAACTTGAACAACGTGTTGGTCTTCAAGTTCAAATATCAATAATACGAAAAAGTAATGACAACGAATACACAGTATGTAAATCATGAGTAGTTCTTATTAACATTTCGTACTATTCGTGTAGTAAGAGATCATTTATTGAATTGCTCCAGGGTTCTCGATTTGTATATTTTTTTCCAAAAGAAAAGAAGAAGAAAAATAACTGTGCAATCAACAAATGAAAAAGCAATTAGCGACAACCATGAAAAAGAATCATTGAAGAGGTTTGAGTAGGTTAGAACTAGAAAAGTATCACTCATAAGTATTCGATAGCACCAATGTATTTTCATTAAATTTATGGTTTATCTTCTGATTGTGTAAATAAAGGTAATGCGCATAGGTGTTGTTGTTGCTCGGTTAAAGCACGTGATTGATGTAAATACACAGCAAAAGGAACTCCCTAGAAAGATAGAATACCATTAAAAACAACGATTAGTTTTATTTTTTAATAAAAATTGATGAGAAAAAAACAAAGCTCAGTCTCAAATAAAAACGATTGGCAGTTCTCGTCAGTACCGTTAATTTTGTTGTTCAAATGACTCGAAACCATCTGATAATGATGGATGCGCTTTCATAAATCTTTTGAACGTCAGTGGAATATTATCGTGAATGTAAACAACGAAATGAATTCCCTGGAAATAAGATGAGTTGCACCTAATCGAACGCGACCGATCAACTTACTTGTTGTGCTGCTGCTCGAACAAAACCTCTGTTAGCGGTCATTGTTACTGCTCGTAAATGATCTCCAGTACCAAATATTGTTTTCGTTCTAGAAGAAAAAAAACAAAAAGGTTGCACACTACGAATAATTTGATGATACTAATCAAACCTTGGTTTTATTTTAACACTTTCTTGTATAACAGCTGACCGCTCTGATAGACAATCAGGAACTATGGTAAGCTAAACAATTAATACAAAGTAATGTATTGCATTGAGAAATTTGAGAGAGAGAGAGCAAGTTTCTTTCTTTTTTAGTCTAGTCCTATGTCAAAATGGAGAAAAATCGAAATACCAAAAAATCCCTTCAATAAATCTTTTTACATCAACATTTGCCTTCATGTAAAATTTCTAGACGAAATCTCAAAATCAGTTTTCCGCTGGGAGATTATAGTATTGAGTTAATGTCTTCTAAAATTTAATATCCTCACAGCAATTAGCGGAAGACTTTCAATCTCATAATATTGCTGAGTATACTTTTATTCAGTTGGGATTTCGCACATCAGAGAAAACTCTTCCAGAATGTGATTACATTAAATATTAAAAAGATAACCATCGACAATCGTTGGCTAATTAATGTCAACGATAAATAATCTCCCTTTTATTTTAATCTCTTGTGACATTGATTTTGATTGATTCGGTTAATGTCATACTCCAAAAAGAGAAAAAAACTGAAAACTTTTCCCTCTATATCCTGCAACCGTCTTGATATTGCTCTAGGCGTTATGCCAGTTTTTCGATTAGGTGCATTTTTATTATTAAGAATTTCAGCCTTGGTGACCATAATCAGAACTAAAACTAATAGCTCTCCACATCTCTCATAATAGGAAAGTTATATACTCGTTTGAATAATTCTTCTGCTCGTTTTTTTTCATTAGGTCCACCGACTACATTGACAATTGAATTAAATTCTTCGTATGCTGTTTGACATATAAACAATTCTTTTCCTATTAGTATAGAGTAATGAAATGAAAAATATTAATACACGAAACAAAAGACGAAACCTTCCATGTATTTTTCTAATTTTGGTGCGAGACGTTCAGCTCGTTCTAATTCTGCTGGTACTTCAAGCCATTTACTTGGATACCGATAAACATGACCACCATGTGTCAATTCCGAAACAAGACAAATTAATGTGCTAACATCAAGATTTATTTTAGATGGTTCGTGTGATGAAATTAATTCTGCATTATTATTAATATAATCATCATCATTATCATCTTCAATTTCACTTTCACTTTCTTCATCAGTATCACTCGAACTAAAATCATCAACAATTTGTAAACGTTTTTCAACTTGTTCATTGACTTCAACAATTGAACCCTAAATTATAAACATGTTTCATTTTAAAATTTTAATTGTCGACTATTTTCATATTCATAATTACTTTAACTATAATACCATTTTTTTTCAATAAATTAGCTAATGGTTCGGTAACACCTTGTACAAAATAGAATACGACATCTGGTGTTTGATAATGTATTTCATTGTGACGAGCTGTTTCAAGATATTGTCTCATTGATATAAGAATACTTCGTTGTCCATAATGACCATTGCCCTAAGAAGTTTAATCAAAAATAGAAGCGCTTAAGAAGAATTTCCAACTAGTTTACTTTCCAAATGAGATGAAGTGCTTGTGCATTTCTAGCAATTACTTTCATCCATGTTCGACCTTCATTATAAACTAATTCACATATAAGTAATTGATGACGATTATCTTTAAATGGTACTAAGACCTATTAGTAATCAATAGTCGTTTATGTGCGAAATCTGATTACGAGATTAACTTACTCCATTGATTTTCTCAGGGCCAATTTCCTCGATTTGCTCAATAACAGCTCGTAAATGTGTTAAATTCGAACTTTTTAAATGATTAACATTAACGTCACTTGTATCAGCGCGAAGCTAAACATAAGTAGATTTTAATTATACGAATAAAGAATTTCACATGCTTCATTTTACAGAGATAATAACTATTATCTGTCGAACGGAAAATACTCAGATAATTAAATTATGATAAGTAGACGTTTTCTTTCGACACAATTATCCTTGATTTATCTTATAGATATGCAAATATCTTAACAAACTGATCTTAACTATGAAGGTTGACGTCACAGACATCAAGTAATCATTGGTAAACTGATTCTTGTCTGTAAACAATAACAAGATGAATTTAATAAATTCTTTAAATATTTCTATTTCTATTGCCTTTTACATTATAATAAAGAATTGACATGAATATACATACACGCTGGAGAAATCTATCCTCTGCACGAAATTTTCTTTCAAGTTTACTAATGCCAGATATTTTATGGTATTGTCGACATTTTTCTACACATTGTCGAACGTCGTTTAA
This sequence comes from Rotaria magnacalcarata, assembly GCA_900239745.1. Lineage (NCBI taxonomy): Eukaryota > Metazoa > Rotifera > Eurotatoria > Philodinida > Philodinidae > Rotaria > Rotaria magnacalcarata. The sequence continues at coordinate 136,109 of OENM01000074.1, forward strand.
TAATGTATCTATTTCAATAGTAATATTTGCATCGTCATTGCTATTACTAGAAGAATCTGTCATCTAGAACAAATAAAAATATCTTTAAAGAACTATCGTAAAATGCAGAATCGAAAAATGCTATTACACGCTGACAGAGCACATTGTTTAGAAGTGACTCAGCGAATATTATGATATAGAACGAATATATAAATGTGCACGTTTTCAAGATTTTTGTATACTAGATCATAATGACTGTCTATATTATCCACGAAAATGACACATGGTTACCACCATTCCGAAAAGCTTTTGAAGAACTTCATTTGCCTTTTATCGAATGGAATTTAAGTGCAACACACAGCTTCGCATTAAATAAAAAGCCAGACCATGATGCAATCTATTTCAATCGTATTTCACCGTCCTCACACACTCGCAATCATCGTTTTTCTTGTGAAATCACAGGTCAAGTTCTCGATTATCTGTCATTACATTCATGTCGAATTATTAACGATCAACGAGCTCTTTCGCTTGAATTATCTAAAGTAAAACAATATGTTGAATTAACGCAAAGTAATATTCGTGTACCACGTACAGCATTTGTCGGATGTGCAACATCACTCAATCAACAAGAATCAGCAATACAAGAAAATTTTATTGAAACATTAAAAAGAACTGCACGAGAAAATTTTTTCAATGAATCAACACAAACGTGGACACCATTTATTAGTAAACATAATCGAGCAGGCAAAGGACTTGGCGTTCATTTATTTGCTGACGATCAACAACTTGAAGAACAATTCAAAAAGTTACCGAATAATCAAAATAATGATGATGAAGAATTTTCTGTTGATGGGATTTATCTTTTACAAGAATATATTCAATCGCCAAAAAAAGCTATTAATCGAGCAGAATTTATTGGTTATAAATTAATGTACGTAATTGAAGTTGATACACGACAAGGTTTTCAATTATGTCCAAGTGATGCATGTCGAAAACAAGTCGAAGTTAAATTAGTTCAACAAAGTGCCGACGAAATCAAGCATGGATTTAACATTCGATCGAAGGAATCATTTACCGAGAACGAAAAAAACGTTATTGAACAACTAGAAAACTTTTTACAGGAACACCAAATTGAAGTAGCTGGCATTGAATGGGTTGACGATGGAACAAATATCTATGTTTACGATGTTAATTGCAATACAAATTATAATGTTGCTGCTGAAACAAGATTCTTTGGAGATATGTACGGGACAGTTAGGCTAGGCGAATACTTTCAAAAACAGTTACGAAAAGATTAAAATAAAAATAAAATAAAAACTAGTCATTGATTCGAGCTATGTTTATTTGTTGTTGACGTTCTTGTTACATTATCATCAAGTGTTGACAAGCGAATACACACACATACACACACGCACATAGACAAAGATGGTACGAAAAAAAGAAAAAGAAAACGAATGAGCTTGCATCGAATATAGAGCATAAAAATCAAAATAGAAAAAAAAATGAAGCAGTAGAACAGAAGAACAATGATGAACCGCGCGCGCTCGTTGATTTATGTACAATTCTTTTTTTTTCTGTTAACAAAAGAAATAAGAAACCACAAAAAAAGAAAACATATGAAGTAATTGGAACGAACATAGACATATATAGGCGTATGGCACATACACCACTAGAAAAAAATCAAGAGACGACAAAAGATCAGCCATACACACACATGTAAGTATCATCAAACAAACGAACAAAAAAAAACTGAAGAAGAACAGACCAGAAATTTAATAAGCAAGAGTGTTTAGTTGGGTGGAATGATATATCGAGGTCATAAACTCGTTTCGCCTTCACAAAGAAAAACAAATCATAACTCTACGAAAATTATACATTCAACACTGTCTGTGTGTGTGTATGTGGTTTTTATAGTTCCATGATTAGCTTTTTAAGAAGAAGAGAAATTTCGTTTTATATTCAACAAGTTACACATAGGCTTTTTTGTGTGTTTTCATTCAATATACACATTCGGGGACATCAAGAAGAAAAAGAGAAAACGACCCGATTACAGAAAATAAACAATAAAGGATGATATACACACATGCGTTCATTCAATCACTGTTATCAACGGCCAGATATTGATAAAATATATTTCAAGATGATAAACCAGTTGACGAACCATCTTAAATGAATAGGAGAAAAAAATTGTAGAAAAAAATTTAGAACAATATTCTACCATATGAATTTTGTATATTTGCTGTTGATGTTGTTGTCATTTGTGGCATATTCGTCTCACATCTTCTCATATCATATTGTGTTTGTTGTGGTAGCTGTTGTTGTTGTTGTTGTTGTTGGGTACAATACATATTCGATGATGATGGACTATCCGATAAAATTAATTGTTGCTGTTGAGGATAATAATGATTTGACAGTACACCATTAACTTTCATTTTATAATTATTCGAATGATCAACATAATTTGACCAAGAATCATGATGACGATAATTATGCATATCATTTCCAATTCCATTCGATAATGTTGAATTATTATTATCAATTATTGATGGCGTTTGATATAGATTAGAAGGAGCCACAGAAGAAGACGAAGAAGGAGGAGGAGGTTTGCCACCTAAATAGACAAAAAAGAAATGTGAACAAAAAAATCTTTTTTTTTTGTCTTCATTTAACTGTTTAAATAAGTGGGAGGATGTGTTGGTGAAATACTGTGTGGGTAAGATATTCGTCCATAATTATTCGTTGATGTCGGTGGTTGTCGATGAATAATTTGTGGATTCGGCTGAGATATATAATGACTAGCAGAATGGCCCATTGTTGACGATGACAGCGATGGTGGTGGTGGTTGCATGAGATTAACCGTTGTTGAAGGTTTATATGAATAATTATTCATTGTTGAATAAGTTTGTTGATCATTACCATTTTCTATTTTTACACGTTTTGGTCGATGATCATCAATTTTATTATCATATAGAAAATTATTTGATGCAATTGTAGGAACAGTTGATTCAAAAGAATCAATTGGAATTCTTGTTGTTGGCATTGCTGATGATGATATAGATACATCTTTACCTGCACAAATAACATTATAAGAAAAGATTTTACTTGAATAAAAAGAAGATTCTTGAAGCATACTGTTCGTTGTTGGATTAGCTGTCGTTGATGCATTATTATTGTTGGTTTTAGTAGTAGTAGTATTATTATTAGAATTATTATTAACTACAATTGCATTTGATTGTCCAACAATTTCAACACTGAGTATTCCGAGTTCAATGAGGCGCACATTTCCTTGCACAGCAAGTAAACGTAATCGATCCGCTGCCTCTTTCGGAATATCAAAAGTAACTTTAACACTATTCCACGGCTGCACTTTTTTTAATGCAAATTTTCTTCGACCTAAATATTACAGAAAAAGAAATAATATGCCTATTGCAAACGACGAAAAAAAAAAGAATTTCTCTATACCAGTGTGAAGTATTTCTCGTAATCTATCTTTTATTTCATGCAATTTTATTTTTAATTGTGGGTCAAGATAGTCAGCTTTGCAGACAAGTCGAATTTCAACAAAGTCATGTGGTGCCATAGTTTTTTTAACATTGCTACTTGGTAAAAATAACATACAAAATAGTAATCAACAAAATATGTAAACAAAAATGAATCAAGTTCTAATATACCTTAGATTACCGGAAATAGAAAAACATCGATCTACAATAGTAAATATAACATGTTTATGATTTCTTTCATCGCATTAGATTGTATTGGTAATTAGGAAATAATGAATAGCATAAAAGCGAATAAGAATAATTGATGATTGATTAAATGTTGATTGGTTATTGCGAATAGCCACTGGCCAGAATGAAAAAGTATTCAATTTCAAACCAATTAATTTTCTGTATCTTATTCTCTATACTCGATTTTATTATGAGAAATTGTTTTATCATTTATAAAAAAAATTAACTATTCAACGAATAGCATGGTAAATATTGATAAAAAATGTCTGATCACGAGCTAATATTCTATAGTTGTTTTCCCTTAGATATTATTTTTTCTCTTCCTGTAGATGTCTGTAGTAGATCACATTTTTATAAATAGTATTATCCCATGTCACCCCGTGCTTTTCGGTGCGCGTAGAAACGTCACGTACGTACGCGCATGGTGGCGCACGTATCGGTGCCCATACCCGTACACGCACCGAGCGTTACGTTCCTACGCGCACCAAGGGCGCACAACGTTACGTGCGCGCACCAAAACGCACAGGGTGACATGGGATGCGTCTAACGGCAAACTACGTGTTTAGAACGAACTCTTTAACCTTTCTATAATACAGCATTGCAGAGAGAGAGAGAGAGAGAGTCAATTAAATGCATTCATCTCTTCAATTTATTAGCAGCTGTATTTGACACCCACGATATCCATATTAATTCTTCAAGTAAAACTCAAATAATCAGTCTGATTATAGTAAAACGGTATATTTAAATTATTCTACCGATGCCGATTCACTATATATTCTAATGATCAATACAACTTATTTTGTAATACGACAATGAAGAATAAATGTAGAACTTTTAAAGGCCTATAATTGAACTTCTATACTACAACAAAAGTTTCGTAGCAATTACAGCTCTGAAAACCTTGTGTAATCGTCACATTGTGCTTAACACTTTGATGAAGTCTTGAATCATATCGTATGTCATTGCCAGGGCTGCCATATGTACCCCAGAAAATTATGTACCCCATTTAAATCTTTAAGTGCAAGAAGTGATAAAGTAACCTTCTTATGAAAATAAGCTGTTTTTTCGCTAGTTCAACACGTTTAAATTCTCAAATGAAATGTAATGAATTTTTTACATTTGCACAAAATCAACCAGAATTAATTAAAGCTGCTAGAAGTGCTGAAAAATATAGCTATATGAAAAGACGGTGTTCTATTTGATTAAATAGTAAATATCTATAAATGTAAAATTTTGTATTTTTCATTAATTAACTTTTNTCTGGTCTTGAACTTTCATTTAAATTTAAATATAAACATTGTTTTTATAAAATGAACAATAAACTTGATCTTATTGTAGAAATAGTGAAATACTATGTTGTTTTCTATAAAAGAATTTTTATGTCAATAATTTTCTTGAGTAAATCGTTTGTTTCAGAAGAAAAATGATGTACCCCATTCTGAAAAGAAATGTACCCCATTGTACCCCATTCAAACTTTCAGAAACCCCATTTTAAAAATAAAATATGGCAACCCTGGTCATTGCACTACTAGTTCTACAAGAACTACCACATCAATTCTAGAAGAGACTTCATTGAGAAACTCCGTTTGCATAGAGAAGAGTGTTGTTTTTTCTGAAATATTTCTTGGTCTGCATACCATATTTCCAATTAAATAAAAATTGTATTAATTACTATATTATCTTGCAGAAAATGCTCTTTATTGACTAACAAGAGTAATATTGTATTCAGATCCATGAGTGGCAAAAAATATCTGTTTATCCATTCAAAAAAAAACACAAAAAGAGAAAATATTCATATGAGTCTTCAATGATTCCTCGATTTTTTTCAGCTTGAATTACATAAATGTATAAACAAACAGAAAAAAGCCAGAAGTTATGTTCTAGTTTCTGATTCTTAATAAATATAGAGCACTCTTAAAATAAATTAGTTATAATCAAATAGTATAAAGAGAAAAATGATGAAAAAGCAGAAAAAGAGCCAATTTTCTTCCCCTTTTTAAATACAAAGAAAAACCCTAAACGAACAGGTGAATAGACAAAAAAGAAAAAAAAAGAATTCACTGAAAACAAGCGACAGACATTTACAAAATAATATTTACATAGATGAGACAAGAGCAAAATGTTTGTGTTGCTGTTTCCTTTTCTTTTGAGTAATAAATTATGAAGAGAACTTCCAGTTATCTCTTCGTTGAAAAAATAAAAATAAAACTCATGTTCGTCACTTAACAACGATCTATTTGTTATCTAAAAAATATTTTTCAAAATTAAAAAATTGATTATTTTCGAAATGGAAATATTCTTACTTCAATTTTGCTTTAACACGTTCATCGAAAAATGACACTGTTTTATCGTTATATGGTGAACCAGCTCGAGTCACATTCGAATGATGTGGCTGCTGTTGTTCGATACTAATTGAACGCGCATAATCAGATGCGCTACTCAACAGACTTGATTTACGAACAGTAGAATCTCCATGTGTTTGGTTCGAAATATTATCATTGGTATATTCAACGCAAGGCGCCGTAGTACATGCATCTCTAAATATAGAAGAAAAATATAAGAAAATAATACTTCATTTTGAATATGTCATTAACAACGATTATTAGCACACTTATAGGAAAACGTTGATCATCGCAATTTTTATCAGGAAAAATATAATCATTATCGAAACATATCGTTGAATGTGTGTTTTTCACTCTAGTAAATAACTTACTTTATTGAGCCAGCTAATGCTTTAAGACTGTCCATTGTTTTCGAAGATTTTTCACTGATTGTGATACTTTCAATATCAAAGCTTTTACAATCACTAACTTCGGCTTGAACTTCGAGACTAAAAAAAAATGAAATTTCGATAAAACAACAAGACATTTCCATTGAAAACAAAATACCGATTTGATGTGGGTAAACTTTCACAAAGCGATATGGCACCTGTGCCTGGTAATGCTTTTGTACTTTCATTACTACGATCGTCTACAAGGTGTGCAACACTATTAGATAAACTGGCTGAATCGCCACCAATAGTTGGATGCGTCATCACACTTTGTGTATCTATAAAAACAATATATATATATAAATATATTAAAAGAAGTTTAATTTTGTAGTCTATTCATACCATTAAGAAAAGCTCTTGCAATAGCAACTTCACGCAAAGAAAATGGTAAGAAACTATCGATATTATGATTATCACCATCTAATATGTTATTTCGAGTTCCAACACCACAGCCACCCGTTCGGCATAATGATATAGGTATTACCTAAAAATTCATTGAAATTTCTATACAATAAATAATAAACAATATTGTCTTACTCCATAAACATAGGCTAATAGAATAGGAACTCCAATTCCAATAGCAAGCGTAGCGATGATTGGTGAAGCTGCTATACTTCCTACAACGCCCAATGTACAAAGAACGTTCCTTTTTGCTTTACTTTTATGTGGATTATTAAATTTCTTAAATATTCTTCTACCAGTCCATATCGGTACACCAATAACAACCCCAGGTACAGCAACACCAGCTATCAATGCTATTATAACTGGTGCACCAATTAATGTAGCCACTTGCCAGAGAATAACTTTTTTTCTACTCCATTGTTTTTTACCCCAAAATGTACAACCTGATGGACTAAGATAGTGTAAATCAGATATTTCACGACCACATAACCAACAAAATTCAGCTTCGCATATAGGACAAGTCATATGATTCTGAATATAAAAAAAAATGATTTCAAAAAAAGGAATTCGAAACTGTTTTTTAACACATACACAAGAGCCATCATCCATTTTAACTATCGAAGCTTGACATCTTGGACACTGTTTTATTTCATCTTCTATGAAAAGAAGAAAAAAAAACGTTTGCAATCATTTTAAATTAATCAATGTCATACTTTGTTGAGCAGAAGCAAGACTAATAAATGAGCCTGAACGAATTTTCGATGATGTTTTTTCGCGTGCTGCATCTTCGCATGTTTTGTTTGGATGCCATGCTGCTTTACAATGATAACAAAATGATGTATTACAACCAGGTCGTAAACATTGAATTTCTGGACATGATGCATAGCCTGAAGCTATAAGAGCAAAACCGCAATCAGGTGCTGGACACCAACGTGTATCAGTTATAGATTGTAAAACACGTCGAACCATGAATTGTTCATATTTAGATATAAGATCTGGATTATTCTCTAGTATTCGTGATATATCACATGGATGTATACGTTCAGGACAATCATTTTGTGGGCAATTGAGTGTTATACGAGCTTCAGTAATCTCTAATCTTAAGTAACTTCTTAGACATGTTCGACAGTATGAATGTGAACATAATGTTAACTGTTCGAATTGTTCTGAAGTAAATTCATGATAACATAATACACATGTTTCTAAGAGTTGATCATTTGAAATAGTGGTTGTTGTCGATGGAATTATATTAATAACATGTTCATTTGCTGATGCAACAATCGATTCGATAAATTCATCTTTGAGTATATTTGACGATGAAACTATTGAGTTTTTATCGTTTATAGATGGCGGTGAGGATGTTAATGTATAAATTTGTTGTTTTGAAGATTGACACAAATTATTTGTTGTAGATGTATTCTGTTGTTGTGCAGAACGAGCTGCTGCTGTTGATGGACGACTAATTGTAAAACGAAGTAGATTACGAAGACGTCGACGTAGACTGGCATTGCCATTGTTTGAAGTTGTTTTCGAATTTGAAGATTCTGAAAAGAAATAAAGAAAAGCACAATNCCCCAGTATCGTACTTTGATTTGTGACTTGGCTAGATGCAATTGTTGTAGATGACATCGGAATTGTTACTATTGAAGATTGTTCTTTTGTTAATGTCATTGATGAATCATTATTAGTTGTACGTTTTAATGACGAACGTATACTAATCGACGATGAATGTTGATTACGCTTCTTTGATAGCATTTTGTGACTAATAATAATAATAATAACTAGAAACAGTAGGAAGCAAAAATAAGAAATTATCATTAGACTATAATGAAAATCTTAATATAATTTTCTACTTCATTAAGAATGATGCGTTTTGTCAGTCTCTAATCCCAATGGGCCAATAGGAACAAAACAAAAAGTACTCTAATCGATGGCTCATAAAAAGATGCATGAATACTCAATGTCAACAGTTTTCTTTTAGACGGAATCAAACCTATTCAATTACAAAAGACAAGTGCAATATTATAATCTGCTTTTTCTTCATGAGCGAAAAAGAAATAAATCAATAGCCGATAATTACCTGAATTTAAATTGTTATTTGTTTGTCGTCGTTAACAACGACAAAGACGATTGTAATTTTTCTAATTTTATCTTTCCTTAAAAACTATTTTAATAATGTAGTCATGAAAAAAACCTGATAAATCTAGAGTGAAATAAAATTTTCCTCGATAATATTTGTCGACGCATTTACTCTTGTTTTTCAATCGAGAGAGCACACAAAGAGCATTCAAGCTTATATAATACTTCGTTGTCTCTCTTTTAGTTCTAATAAATCAATGCAATCAAGTGTGGAAGAGATTAGTAAACACGCAGTTATACAAAAGTGAAAAAAAAAGCTTCACAACTTAGTTGTGTTTTTAAACAATAGAATCGTTTGTGTTGTTATTTTTTTTTTCGAACTAGCATGCAGCGACCAATAAAAAAAACATTTTGATTGGATTGGTGGAAGCCATCTGACCAATAACATAGAATGTAGTTAGCTTTTTGTTCGAGATAATATTCGATTTCATCTTTAGCAATCAACAGAAAAAAAGTTCTTTTTTAAAATGCTCGGCTGCTGTATTCCTCGTGATCCATCGAAACAAACAAATAAAATGATCAATGAAGCACTAGAACGTGAACGAAAGGAGTTGAATTCAGAATCAAAATTACTTTTACTAGGTAAATAACTGAGCTGATTTTTTTTCTTTTAAAATCGATATGAAAGAGAATATGATCATATTTTAGTTTATATTTTCTACAAAAAAGAGATCTCATACGTACGCCTTGCTTAATAGATAATCTAGTAATCGTCTTCTTTGCTTCTGTTTGTCTTAGTGTATTGCGCCTATCAACACGGTTTCTTATTTATTTTTATATTTTAGGTGCTGGAGAATCTGGAAAGAGTACGGTCGTTAAACAAATGAAGTAAGTTTACAAGTTTTTTTTGTATTAGAATCGACATTTCAATGGTCGGTCATTATGAGCCATGTTTTGTTCGAATATTTTGCTTCAAGATTTTTGTACAGATTCCACTAAAATTTGATGAGTTTAAAACTTATTGGTTTTGTAACTTGTACAGCAAATGCTACAGCGTTGTCACATTCGTAAATTCTTTTGGAAAATAATCTGAAAACTAGTGTAGTAATTTGGAATTATTCAGGAAACTTTAGGACGCTTCATCCTAGTGATAGATCTTTAAATCTACTTTCATCAAGAAATTTTCGTTTTGCATTACGCATCAATTTTATATTTTCGAATTAATTTATTATAGAATTATTTTCAATGAGAATGGTTATACAAAAGAAGAATGTCTTCGTTTCAAACCAGTTATTTATTCGAATACAATTCAATCGATGTTAGCTATTTTACAAGCAATGACTCGGCTTCAAATTTCATTTGAAAATACAAATCGACGAGTATGAAAATAATCTTAATCGTGAATGAATTTGAAAAAAACAATTAATTTTATTCTAGAAAGATGCTGAAGTCGTACTTAGTCATGCTGAAATTGAAAGTAATCATGAGATTTTACCTGAGATTGTTGGCAAAGCTATACAAGCATTATGGAATGATAATGGTGTACAAGCATGCTTTTTACGCTCACGTGAATATCAATTAAATGATTCAGCTGCTTAGTAAGACAAATTGAAGTTTAATCTTTTCAATATGGTTTATATTCTCTTTTTAATAGTTATTTAAATTCACTTGATCGACTTATTGAATATGATTATATTCCAACTCAACAAGATGTTTTACGTACACGTGTTAAAACAACGGGTATTGTTGAAACAACATTTACATTGAAGAAACATAAATTTCGGTATGAATAAATTGTTCGATTTAAAAAAACACACTGTAATCATATTGATTTAGAATTGTTGATGTTGGTGGTCAAAGAAGTGAAAGAAAAAAATGGATACATTGCTTCGAAGGTGTAACAGCTGTCATCTTTGTTAGTGCATTGAACGAATATGATCTTGTCCTAGCTGAGGACGAGAGCATTGTATGTTATGATTTATTTTTCTAAGAAAAAGATCGTTTTTCTCACCTTCGACAATATTATGATTGCTCTTGTGTTGAAATTAAATCAGAAGCAGATCTTCTTGATTTCCCGAGATCCGTGTCTACGGCCGGTCTTGGATTGCCATCAGAACTTGCTTCTGCCTTTATTCGAGTTCATGGAGTCGAGATATTTTAGAGGAAACAGAAAAGCGATCTTAGCTCACGTTATGGTTTATTTTTATTTTTCTCCTTCATTTTTCCTAGAATCGTATGATTGAAAGTTTACAATTATTCAAATCGATTTGTAATAATCGTTTTTTTCGTCAAGCTGGAATGATATTATTTTTGAATAAGAAAGATTTATTCGCAGAAAAGTTACGTTTTTCATCTATTAAAATATGCTTTCCTGAATATTCGGGTAAGTTTTCAAAATATTTTATTTCCCGTAAAACAACTTTGCTTTTGCTTAGGTCTCAATACATATGAACCTTCGCTTAGTTATATTCAAGAACAATTTGAAAAAATGGATTCACGAGAAAAAATTAATGGTCACCAACGAGAATTATATACACATATAACATGTGCAACAGATACCGAAGCAATGCAATTTGTCTTTGATGCCATATCAGATATGATTATACAAACAAATCTTATTCATGCTGGTATATTTTAATAATCAAAGTCATCTTGTGTTCATATATGTATATGTATATATAACATTGTAAAAGAGAATTTTGTGCAATAAAGTAGTGAGATTTTTGCTCAAAAATTACTAGTTAAAATTCGTATCTTCTATTTATACGTAAATATTTTTTCTGTTGCTATTTTGAAAATAAGAATAAAATATTATGATATGATTAGTATACGTTATGAACAGTTTGGTTTTTACAAAGTGATTGATTTAAATGAAAAAAGTTTTAGTTTGATTGCTTAAAGTCAAGAAAATTGTATGTTCAGTACTAATAATAGTACTGGCAGGTGGAAATTTTAGTCAATAATCATATTTGCCATTAGACAATCTTATTTAGAAATGTAGAAATGGTTGTGGTATTGGAAAAGATAGATACGCGCTCACGCGGAATAAGTACAGCACAGCATTTATGCATTATTCGTTTTCTTAAGGAAGTTCACTCTAAATAATCGTCTGACAGAAAATAAAATTGAACAACAATACATGAAATATGCCTGCTACATGTTAAAAAAAAGTAATAGGTCAGTCTGTTCTTCAAAAATTAACGTTCTTCTTATGCCGCCCCAGGTTTAATCCTTAAGAGCATGAAGATCATCGGATAATTTATTGAACGGGTAGAGCTACCAGCAAATCCTATGATTAATGTTCAAACGTAGATGTGAACATTTCTTTAAGATGAAAAGGTTTTGTTCACTACTGGATTCACCATTGCTCAATGTCGCTTCACTGGTGTCAGTACGCGTCACTAAGTATGACGTGATGTAAGTCAGATGAGGAAATAGATCCACAGATGGTATTTCGTAATTGGAAAGGGCAACGTTATCAAGAAGGTTCATTCTCAAAAGAGATACTTTTTTCTTCGTGTAAGATTTATATTATTAATTACTATTTAAAATCACGCATACAGCTATTGAAACTTTCCTATAGGGTATTTCCGTGATAAGTCTACTGTAAAACACAAAGTATTTTTGATACATAGCCTATCTTGTAGATCACTTTAAAGTGACCAATTGTGTGACGGTGTGTGTGTGTGAAACGTTGTAAAATCAGATGAGGCTCAAGTCTTTCCAGTTTACACATTGCATCTTTTTCGGTTCTAGTTAAGATGAAGCTTACCCTAGTATCTAACAAAAAATTTGTCATAATAAAGGATGTGAGGGCTTATGATGTAGTCTTGTAACATCTGCACTCTCGAACTGAGATCTGATCGAGTATTGTCATGGGCCATTTCACTCCGGGCTTATAAATTAGGGATATATCATTTTATTTAACGGTGCATAATTAAGCATCTCAAATTAAGTTGCTTTCACTTATAACACTGAATATTAAATGTTAATTACTTACGTTTAAATTATTGTCATTGACCCACTCCTAGTTACATATTCAAAATTACGACGGTACCGATTTATATTATTATTCTGTTAAAATAAATGAAAATATCTCTCATAGAATCATAATTATAGCATGCATAAAGTGAAGTCTACCAAAGTCATTCATCCCTGCCCACTCATCACTCGCTTGTAGCATTGTTTTCATTCAATTATTTATTACAATCAAAACAAATTTTTGAAAAATAAAAATGTTTACAGTATATACGACCTATAAGAACATACACTCTAAAAAACGATCGGTTCTTTACTGAACCCCAAAAAAGATTCCCGAGATTTCTAAAAGCATCCAAAAATGTCCAAAATCTGAAAAAAGCGATGAAAAAAAATCTGCGAAATCTTTAAAGGTTCTTATCGTGTGCCCAGGATAAGAACTTTTCCTGCGAAACCTTTTTTTAAGTTCCGTAGAGCAGAAAAAGATTTCGTAGGGGAACTGCTAAACCTGTAGAGTTTCATATCAAACTCTACAAAATCATGAGGGTTTAGTACGAAACCATTTGGTTTTAATATCAAACTCTACAGGTTTAGCAGTTCCCCTACGAAACCTTTTTCTACTCTACGGAACTTAAAAAAAGGTTTCGCAGGAAAAAGTTCTTATGCTGGGCACACGGTAAGAACCTTTAAAGGCTTCGTAGATTTTTTTGAGACTTTGGATACCTTTGAATGCTTTCAGAAATCTTGGGAACCTTTCTTGGGGTTCGGTAAAGAACCGATCATTTTTTAGAGTGTAGTCTATCATAGTGTACACGTAAAAAGTTACCAACAATCTGATTCAATATTAGACAATTTATTTATAGCGACATGACAAAACGAAAGAAATTTGACTTCATAAGTCGTTGCTTTTTAAATATTTAAAAATCTCAGTGAACATGTTCCTACATCATTTTCGCTTTCGCACACACAATGAAATAACTATTCTAATTATCATTCAATGGAAGACTTTTACTGAAGAATACGTACACAATCACCGGCAGATTGAAGTCGAATGACTATTTTCCACGGAAAGGGACATTTATTCAGATCGATTATAACTTGTGCTAGTCTTTTCGTTCGATGATGTTGCAATTGAATTTGTTTACTATCACAATCTAATGTTAATGTAAGTTCATCACCAGTTGTCATGATATTTCTATATTTTGTTGTTTGCACCTTACCATTGATGATCGCTTCATTAAGATCCCACCAACCATAAAGTGAATTATTATTATTCTGAGATTGACCTGATCTACTGATATTTTCTAGAGAACGAATAATTCCAAAAAGTAATCGTAAATCTCCCATTTTCTCGATTCGAAAACGAACTTGATGTTTTCCTGTTGAATATCGATTAGTACCATAAACGATTGGTTGTGTTAAGATCGATGCTAAACAACAAGTAACAACAAGCTTATCTTCAGATAAATTCGCTTTTCCATCTATTTCTCCAAATTTTTCATTATTGATACAAATCAGATCTTTAATATTATGTATACGATTTTCTACTGGTCGAATGACAGGTGTGAAAGGCCGTTGAATTACTTGCTGCTTCTGTTGTTTATCATAAACTCGAATTAGACGAATAGATGATTCAATATCATCTTCATTAACAATGGAAATAGCCGATGGAATCTCAAGATTTTTACGTAATTCTTTTAATTGTTCAGTCCATCGTTTAAGATCATTTTCTGTAAAATCATCCGACTGTTGACATGAATTAAGTTCAGTTGTTAATTTTTCTACTGATAGGTTTAGATCATTCTTCGTTCGATCAAGCAAATGTCGAAGATCAGCGCGAGCTGTTTCGGCTGCTGCTTGAATTTTATTTATTGATTCTCGTTCCCATGTATCAATACGATTAAAAAATGGGTGTTTCGGCGTTTCTTTTGATAGATCTCGTCGAATTAAAACATGTTCTTGACTAATATTGCTCATCTGTTGAGAAAGTTCATGACGATGTTCAACGAAATGTCTCGTACAAAATGATTGTTGACATCCATCACATGTAGTTACTGCACTGCCATTACTACATTTAGCACATGGTTTTTTTGCGGTAGTTGTCGCCATGTTAAACTTAAAAAAGAATTCAGACTTCAAACATCTCTTTGTTTTATAGAAAAAAAAAGAGAAGAAATCAACGTACAAACTCTGTGGTTATAACCTTCTTTCTTCGACACTTCTGAAACAAGAAAAAAATATAAAAGAATATGTAGATTACATTCGTAGAGTGAATTTACTTTACTCTTGTCGTGAAGTACTAGGAGAACAGAACACAAAAAATACATCGTACAACTTTATGAACAAGAAGAACAAGAGACAAAGAGAGCGAGATGAAGAAAGATTCTTGTAACTGTGTGACAAGAAGATTTCAATGTTTCTTAAATAAACATTTGAATAAATTCTTGTATCGATTAATAACACATAGTTTAGACAAGAATATATTAACGATCTATTGGAAGCCACTGTTTATCGAATTGAGAAGAATACTGTATTTCAAGTTGTAATTATGTACGAACTACAATCAATCAGAAATCTTTGCGATGTTTTCTTTTGTCTATTTCACAGCTAGAATTTGGCGTCATTTATGTTTATGAAAGTTCGTGCTTATGAATTCGTTTGCAGTCGTTGAAAAAACACTGCACATCTTATATTTCGATTTCAAAGTTAGATATCCGACGATACAAACGACAATATTGTTTGCATATATCCAATATCTGCAACTACTGTATTATGTAATAAGTGCAGTACATAAATCACGCATAACATAATCATAATTTATGTTTTTGAACAATAGTAATGCTAAAATAAAATACAACTAGAGATATATGATCCTTTTCATTCTGTTACGAGAGATTAATAGGACTATTTTTGTTGTAGATCAAATTATGCCAGATTTTTTTTCTTTCAAATTAAAGATTAGATGATGATTATTCATCTAATTAGACAAATTTCTTATTTTGTTTCTTCAAGACATTCTCTTTGCTTTTACTCGTAGAAATAAAATGCAGTGAACATTCGTGCAGATTGTATTTGCTTTACGTGTAAAGAAGTCCTAACAAGGCACAATCCGTGATCAAAAATATTTCCTATACAGGACACTATTCATTGATATTTATAGAATCTCTTGATTAATATTCTAAAGAAAATAATTTATTTTCAAAGAAAAATGTTTATTTATGCAAAAAACTATTGTACAATAAAACAATAATGACTAGATCGAATCTTCTACTGAACAATGCGTACATATTCACCATAAGTAGGTAATTCAACAACTATTTTCCAAGGAAACGGACATAGTATAATATCAACTGATAGCTTTAATAAACGTTTAGTGCGATGATGTTCTAATTCTATCTGTTGATGGTCACATTTTAATGTTAACGTTAATTCATCATTTTTTTCAATATCATTTTTTTCTTTACTTCTTTTAACTTTACCATTCGTGACAATACTATTAAGTTCCCACCATCCATAAAGAGATCTATTATCTAAGTCTGTTGATATGACTCTGCTTACTTTATCTAATGAACTCATTATTCCAAAAAATGAACGTAAATCTCCTCGTTTTTCAATTTGAAAACGAATCTGATGTGTTCCATAGGAATATCGTTTATAACCATAAATAATTGGATATTTCGATAAAGCACGAAAGCAGTATTTTGCTAGAAGACCATCATTGTATAATGCAGCACCACCATCAACTTCATGAAATTTTTCTTTGGGACAACCAATTCTATCATCGTCGTCCTTGTTTGCATGTCGTGTTGATGAAGATTCAAGTTTGGTTCGAAGCTCATCTAGAATGGTTTCATCCTAATATAAGTAAAATTCAAGTTCATGTTTCGAACTGATGTCAATCACTTACTGTGGTCATTATTGTTGTTGACGAAAAAATAAGGATTGACTCCGATTCAAAAAATGTTTTTTGTTGTTTTAGTTTCGCCGTAGAGAAGAACTGAAGAAAAAAAAAAGAATAATAATCGTCTAGAAAACTTTAATATGTAAAATAGTGACCTCTGTTTCTAAGGACAATGGTAATCATAATTGGTTCGTTTACGTAAAAGACGCTAAAACAAAGACAAAATCTTTTACAGAAACCAAAAATATCGATTTCTTTCATATCGTTTTTAACCAAAGAAAATATGTTCGGCAATAAATCAGTGTATATTCAAACAGTTGTATGGAATGAGAGACGTTTTGTTGAGTCTAAATCAGCACGATATGCAGCTCAACGATGTCTATATCGAGCAGCAAATAGTAAGTTAAAAAAAACGAAACTGTATAGAAGTAGATTGTTATGTTCAATTTTCTTAGTTCTATTAAACATTGAATTAAAAAACCTTTCAAATCAAAACAATGAAATTGTTCATGAAATAAATCGCAGTGAAAATGATTTACAAAAATATGATGAAAAACTTCAAATGCTTGATAATATGAGTCAATTAGCAACACAATCACTTGAAGTTTATTTTCAAACAGTAAAACGTTCTTGAAACAGCATGTTCTAGTTTGACTAATTGTTGTTTTTAGCGCATGGAAAATCTACGTACATTTGTTAATGAACAATGTCGTATTATTGCTGATGGCATACAAGAAGAAGCTGATCATTGGAAAGAAATTCATGCTATGTTGCAACAGTAAAAAGACTCAATGTCAAGCTTTTGTTTCTATGAATCTTTGTTGTATTTAATTTCATAGGAAATTAGTCGTTCCCGGTGATTTACGTTCATATGGTGGTGGAAATGGTTTACCGCGAGGAGTGAAGCAAAGTCCGGATTTTAGTCGAATTCTTGAAGAAGAGGAAGAAGAAGAAGAAGAAGCATATGAGGAAGAGGAAGAAAAAAACAATGATGTATCGATTTTATTGGTAATCACTATTTTTTGTTTAATTTAACTCAACATGTAGACTATTATTATTCTATTTAGCAAGCACGAACACTGACACCTTTGATCACACAAACATTAAAAAGTAAGAGACTAAATGATTAACTAGAAATAAAAGTTTAATGTAATTATCGCAGAACTGAGAATATTTACTAAATAGCTCTTGAGGAAAGTTTTTCACTTGGTGACTCATCAAGCATCTCAGCTCATCCCTACTTGTAAGAACAGTATTTTTATGGTAGTTATTCAATACACTTTAAAATCTCTCTTAAGAATGTCACATAAAATGAATTGCTGTCTTAAAAAGATATGCTTATGATGAAAGTATGTTGTTTATGACATTCATACATAACAACGGACGAAATATCATGAGGGTGTGGGTGTGACTCAGATGAAGATCGGTACCCACACGCCCACACCCTTTGATTCGTGAACTCGAAAGATAAATCATGAATAATATTCATCCAACCCCTAATCTAGAACAGTGACTTTTCTGCTTGTACTTACTCTACTTGAATACGTCTGAATTGCATGTCTAGATTTTATTTGTTTTTCTCGAATCTCTATTTTTGATCATTAATCTAGAGGCTCGTTTACGTGCTTCAAAATTATCGCAAGATACTTCAATGATTGGCACTTCTCAACTTAATGTGTCTACAACTGTTCATGAAGAAACATTAGTCGAAGAATCACAATCTCCAGTAAAAGCCATAGGAAATCATATGACATTACGTGATGTATCTGCTATTGAAAAAGAAACCGAAATGGAAACAGATATTACTAATGCTGATTTATCTGTTTCACTCTTACAATTTATTCCAACAGTAAACAATGACGAAGATAAAAAAGAACATAATAAATCTATATGTTCAACAATCTCAGATAAGACATTTGTTAAAAAGTCACTTAAACCAATCACATCCGAAGATGAAACTGATCATGAAGATGATAATGAAGATACCATAGTCGAAGAAAGTATTATTAATAACAGTAAAGAACATATTCGTTCATTACTATTAACTAGTGATCAATCCATTCGTATTCGTGATCGACAATCAGGACAAGAAAAATTATCTTTGTCAAATAAATCTCTTGAAGAAAAACCAAAAATTAAGCAAGAAAAAGTCAGTTTTCGAGAACCAATTAAAATAAGTAAGT
Organism: Rotaria magnacalcarata; assembly: GCA_900239745.1. Classification (NCBI taxonomy): domain Eukaryota; kingdom Metazoa; phylum Rotifera; class Eurotatoria; order Philodinida; family Philodinidae; genus Rotaria; species Rotaria magnacalcarata. Next base: position 155,129 of record OENM01000074.1, read on the forward strand.
ACAACAGAATTATTTCATCGTACGATGTGCCTATTTCTCTTCGTAGATAATCATAATAGTAATGCACAACAAAATCATTTAGGAAAAACATTTTTATTAAATAATCATACATTTGATGCTGAAAAATCAGAGTACGTTCGACCAACCATCATTATTAATAATGATACTTCGAGATTATCACCGATAGCATCAGCTGAATCGTAAGAAACTACTTCTATACTGATAATCGTCATTGATATGAATATGTATGTAGCGAAGAAGAGGAAGACGAACGACAGCATCAACGAATCAATACATCGAAAAGAGTAGAGAAACGTTCAATCGATCAAGTATTATCAAAATCAACGACAACTAGTCGAAATAAAACATTAAATAGTCCACTTGTGACACAATTGCCACCCGCTGTGCCAATGCCAACTCTTGAAAACAGTAATAAACGACGGACAACTCGTCGAACAATTCAAGATAGTCAAAATGGTAAGAAATCATTAGCTCAACATTTATCTTTTTTTAATGATAATCTTCGAGTTTTTTCTTAGTGCCACCACAACCGGTTGAAGCACAAACTAAAACTCGTTATCAAACACGATATTCAACTCGACTAGCAGGAACAATTATAACTGAAGAAACAACAATATCAACGACAACACATCGACGAGCAACGCGTCTTACTTCAGAATAGAAGAAGTATTTCAATTTTATAGTTATCTGACGTCTAGTTAATCAATCAAAATACAAAAGTTTTCATTATTTAAAGAAGTCAATATTATATATTATCATGTATAAAAAAACACGGCCTTCTTTTCTATTTTTTTCCCTCGTTTCCTTTTTGTACTGATTTTTGACAATAAGCGGAATAAAATTTAGTTCTCTGTCACGAAAGTTATGCGATATTATAGAATTTTCTTTTAATTATTTGCCTGAAAACATATTGAAAAGAAACATAAATGCACTAGAACAATGACCTATTTAGGCAACTCGTTTGAACCATGAGAAACCGGTTAGTGTAATTGATACGGAACTCAGATGTGCAAAGCAATTTCGTTGCTTGTATTGATCACAGAGATTTAGAGTCGATTTTTTCATTATTCTTTCAGATATGTAATATGCAGCTACTTCATCTGTAATTTATCGTTTTTTTACGAATATTTTGTTGATTTCAATTAGTCCGAGTTACTTATCAAATAGAATGTTTCTTCCATCAAATTCATGAATCTATTTCTTTCTAATTGATGTAGTCCCCCCATAGGAATTCTTTGTGATCACTGCGATTATATATATATGTTGTAGGGCAGATTGAAATTCAGTTCAGATTAAAATAACTTCGATTTCAACAAAGAAAAATTTTAAACTGAACTAGTTCAGATCAAAATTATTTTAATCTGCACTGGATTTTAATCTCTCCTACGACATATATATATCGATACAAAAAAACATCAAGAAAACGCACTTCAGAGGAAGCATCGTTTATACTTGACCCGCCATTCGGCTCTGAGGATGTGCTGAGCAGAGATTACGAAAAGAAGTTTATCTCAATCGATCCTAAAAGCTACATATTCCATAGTTCTTTGTGAATAGCCTAGTAAATGATATTGAACATCGATGGTTAAAAAAAGAATGAGGATTTTTAATGATTTATTTCTAAAATTAATTTAAAAAAAAGTCGACACTACGTTTATTTTTTATTCTGAATTTGTTTGCTTTTTCTTGTTCGATTATTCATCCAACTTAAGCTTTTCCACAATTTGAACATACAAATCCACGAGGATCTTTGAAAAACTTTTTCGGACCAATCTGTCGATGACATTTAACACATAGAAAACAATGTTCATGATATGGCTTATCATCAATTACAGTGTACTTCTTATCAAATGGAATAGGTTGTGCACATTTTGCACATCGTTTAGCAAATAATATTTCATTGCAAGAAACACAATACGGTTGTAAATTATTCGCGCAAAGTAAATTCTCATTATCTAATGATTTATGACAATGCGAACATTTAAAACATTCAACATGATACTCTCGTGTTTCATACGTTATTCCCGCTGCTAATATAGGTTTTCCGCATACACAACAATTCTTAGTATCGACTTCACATTGATGACACCACGGCTGATCATTATGTAAGGTATATGCTTGAGATGGATTTAATTGACGACGGCATACTGCACATGAAAAGCATTCGGAGTGAAACGAACGATTATTAAAAGTAACACGAGCGTGAACATGTGGTTCAATCGGTTGTCCGCATTCAGCACATAACATTGTCGGTGTTGATGAATACACTTTTTGAAGACAGCTTCCGCACTACAGTAAAATAAGTCGAATGAACATTTTCTTGAGCTAAATATATTCTGAGAAATATAATTACTAACCGTAAATGTTGATCCATCAGGAGTCATTGTGTATGTTCCATTGATTGGTTGAGCACATTTGTTGCAGGAGAAACATTCATAATGATATTCTTTACCATTAGCTTCAGTTATTCGAGAACCACGATGAAATGGTAACATACATGCAGCACAACTAGACAAGATTTTCAATAAAAAGAAAATTAATTTTTTACTTTCTTTTTGTGATGTAAATTTTGTGAAACACGATCTGAAAGGAGTGTTGAAGTATATAGGGTAGAAATTTGGACCCATCCCCTCACAGACAGGGACAGAGAAATTAATTAATTAGTTAGCTGATTAATTAATTAATTAATTTCTCTGTCACGGTCTGTGATGGCTTCTTAAGTCTGTACAATGGGCTGCGATGGTCTCTAGAGACTTCATACACCATAATACAGATACAGACCGTGATAGAGACGCTCCACAGACCATCACAGACCGTGGTAGACGGATTCCAGAAAACGAGCTTTATCGTGTTTCACATTTTAATCCCGCAGGGATTGCGCTAACAGCTTGTTTTATTACTTACAATTTAATTCCTCCAGCATTATTTTCAATTCCAGTAAGAAATGAATCATTACTATGACCTTGATCATTTTTATAATACGCTTCTAGTTCATCGCGATTGAGTGTTTCGGCCAGTTTTTCAGCAAAATGAACTGTTTTCTGTTGATTAAGTTTTTTTTGTTGATTTTGTTTTTGAAAACCTTGTTGATCACGACGTTTAAAACATGATGTACAATAGATTTTGGTATTTTGTTCATCTTCATAGATTTCACCTTCGATTAGTGCTTGACATTCGTGACATTTTAAGCAATTATGATGATATTCTCTATTACGATATTTTTTTGTTATATGTCGAGATGAAGGATTAAATGGAATACCACAACCACCACAACATAATACACTAGAAAAATCAAATAATGTGAATTTTATCAAAGAATTTCTTCCAAGTTGATTATCAACATGTCAAACAGCGTTGACTTTCACCCACAATATATGAAATAAATGCTGGACAATTCCATCGAAAAATATCGAATTTCGTATTCGAGATCTAGTTCATTAACTACGTTGGCTAAGTTGAATTGTTCAATTTTTACCGATCTGCATCAACATGATCATGTCTTTTTCTATACACTTTGTAGGCGGAATTCAACTCTCTACAAGAATATTCTCGGCTATTGTCAATCGTAACTGAGAATAAATATATTTCATTATCTTACAAGTATTCAGAGTGCATTCTACATTTCTATATGACGAATGTCGTGTTTTACGAAATAATCGTAAATAATTTTTCAATATCATATAACTTTACCTTTACATGAATAAAAAGGATAATTTCAAAATTATTGTATAAAATTCATCGAGGAAAAAAAGAATGACATTTTTCTCATGATAGATGTCGATTTGAATTACATACTTATTTTTTGATTCTGTACTAGCCGATTGCAAATTCGTTGCTGACTTTGTTTGATTCATGTGACTACATTCTCGACAAAGTGCTTGTTGATCGAGTTGATCTGGTAGAAATGATCCATCATACGCTTTCGAACAATTATCACATGATAAACAATCACTATGATAGGTTTTCTTATTAATTGTTACTGTATCTTCAGTACCATAGCGAAATGGTCGTTCACATTTAGCACAACTAAATCGATAAAAAAAACCAAAACTCTTTTATGTTATTTCTTTTTTCAAGAACGATTTCAATTTTTACCTCATTTTGTAACAAACGCATAAAAAACAAAACAAATGTTACTTTTACACAAGAGACAGTCTATTAAAAGTAATACACGGTATGCTTGCGTTTTTTTCCTCTCTATTCTCAAAGTCTGCGTCAACAAATGAAGATTGGAATGAGAGTTTTCTTTTTCTTTTCTGTGCTTTTTCTTTCTTTCAAATTCATTATCAGGTCAACAAAAATGCATGGATTTATAATCGACAAAAAGATTTAAAATTGACGAAACGGACTATAAATGTATTTAACGCCATGCATCGGTTGAGAACTAATTGCTTTTGAATCAAAATGCTGTTTACCGTCGCGAACATTTTTCTAAGAAACCATTAATTTAAATCAGTTAAGTTTAAAAAAGTAAGTTACTCATAGTATACTTTAGCGTTTTGACAATGCTCGAGCAAATGTTGTAGACCAGATGTTTTTGAACAATCAGTTTCAGTACCAGGATAAGACTGATTAGGATTTATAAAAGGCATTCCCCTGATAAAGGAAGTATTGATCATTCATTTTTATATTGCATTGCGTTTAATTGTGACTTACAGATATTCATGTGGTACTGTTATTGCAATCATATTTTCTGCCAATGCATCAGCCAAGATTTCAGGCTAGATCAGAGAGAAATTCAGATTTTGACTTAAAAGTATTAATTCTATTCGTACATTTAACAGAAAAAGTTCGTTTGCTACGAGTTCTAAGACAGTAGTTGATATTTGAAACTAGAAAAAGACTGCAATGGTTTTTGTTTTGAAGAATTTCCATCATACATATTTCTCCGATTTATTTTGATAGATACATTCGATAAATCTTTTATAAGATTCAATCGCATTTTCTATTATGATATGTCGTTCTTCGGTAGTTTTATTTATTGATTTAAAATATTTCAATTGGCGTCTTGAAACAACTGGCTGGTCAATAGTCAACACAATCAAGAATAATTTTCTATTGGTAGATACTTACTTGGCAATTTTTTTTATCAGAATTAACTATTCTAAAATATTGATAACCGTAAAAATAGAAATCCTATGCATCTGTCATACTTAAGTGAATTGTGTTTCTAAATATCAAAAAAAAACCAGCTAATGATCATTAAAGAAAAGTAGAAACATACATCAAACAGAATATCATAAGCAATAGATTTTAACTGGCGACGTTCATTTCGAACTTGATCATTTATAGATAATTCCAATGCAATATTATCTGGATTTGTTCGACTGTATTGTAATCGACCACAATAGAAGGAACCATAGTCTTGATTAGTTGTTATAAAATGATCATCGAACTCATTGTGTGTCTGCGTCATAGATCACTTTAAACGAAAATATTGGCGCTTAGCAAGAATATAATATTTTCATATCATTGCTGTAAAACAAGCATCGGTTATCATAATCTTATTTTTCTGAAGCGTAAGTATCCGAGTGCACATTATGATAAAATCAACTCATGTGTGACAATGTAAGCCTTATTTATTGAGGTCCTCACGAGAAACATAATCAACTTGTAATTACAGTTCTATGAAATATTTTATATAAAAATAAAATCTTGTGTTTTATGAAGACATTTCATTAGTCGAAACACATTGATTATCAACCATAATCGATATTCTAATGTACGACAAATTCACAAATAATTTAAAAAGGTCTCATTTTATTTATTTTTATCCTATGATTAAAGATAGTTGTAATTATAGATACTAATTTCAATTTTTCTTTTATAAAAAATTAATGTTTTGTCGTGACTCTCTAAAATATCAATCTGAAGTCTGCCGGAGTCGTTTAATGCCAAACATATTTAATCAGCCATCTTTGTAGGCCACCATGGTATAAGTTTTGATGTTGCTTGTTGAAATTGTTTATATTTCGGATACTTTTTACAACTAATCGATTCAGTAAAAGCTGTTGAACCATTCATTAAACACGTTAATGACACCGTACCCAAAATTGTCCAATTAATATAAGAAAATGGTCGAACAGAAAATGTAAATGCATAAAAAATCCACCATAAACACATTTCCGAGAAGAAATTAGGATGTCGCGAATATTTAAAAAGACCTGTTTTAAGAAAACCATCTTTTGTCCATGGTTTATTTGCTTTTTTATCTGCATGAAAAAGCCATTGTTGTTGATCAGCAATAACTTCAATAATGAAAAAAAATAAGAATAATAATGTGCAAACTAAATCCCATCGATTCAATGATTCTGATGGATGATAGGCTACGTAGAAGATTGGCGATGCAATAAATAGAAGAAGAAAATTTTGAAAAATTGAAATAAATACTAAATTAAATAATTCAAGAAGAAAACGATTTTTAACAATTTCTCTCAACACCGGCCATCGATAATCTTCACCAGACCATGTATAACCATCTTTTCGTACGAAATTATATGTTAAACGAAGACCCCATATCCAAACAAGAATATTCATTAGAAGAATACGAGGTTGAAATGGTGCCGTTAGAACAACAATCAAACAATATACTGGTGGTAATAAACTCCATAGTTTATCAACTTGTGAATAATTTAATGTAATTAAGCCAAGTGGAAAACAGACCGCTATGGAAATGGTCATTACAATTAATTGATATGTTCCGGCATTGCCGGCAGCAAACCAATCCAATGGAATCATCTTAAATAGGAAAAACAAGAACCTATAACTAACATTGTTTTTATTGAATAATATAAATTAACAAATTAGCTTGAATATGTTACACATAATTATGAAAATTTCAGAGATAATTTGCACCGATTTAATGATTACTCAAAATAAAAAGGGAATAGTACAATGCATATAATAATTAGCCGCGTTTTTTGTTATTGGCAGCCATCAGAGTTCGGACACAACCTCGAGCCATTTTTGAAAACCAATATAAATTGATAATATCAAGTACGATGCAAACAACAATTAGAATATATCGAAAATGGCCCATATGATGCCATAATGGTGTTATTGCAACGACGTAAACTTTCCACCAATAAATAGGCATTGCAACTATGCGAACAAAAAAGAAAATTAATGTCATTGATAAGCCATTCAAAACAAATATTTTTGATGTTTTTGGATATTTTAATACGTCAAGGAACCATCTAAAAACAAAAGAGGAAATGTCTTAAATAACTTTTAAAAAAAGTCGAACTTCTGAACCTGAGGTTTACGGAAGGTGTTGATAATTCCGCAAGTAGTCGAAAATTAGCAAAATAAGGCATAACATTCAATGTTAAGACATAACCAAAAGCATATGTTGCAACCGTATGATGAACAATTGAGAATGGATCACCAATAGTTTTGTAGTGTATGGTACAAATAAGTGTATCTAAATCATAAATAAAGCATATCATAGATTGACTTTCAATTTCTTATATGATTCACTAGATATGAGTACAAGATAAATTTTATGAATCAATAATATTTAGATAGAATTTTCTCCTTATACTAATTAACTTGAGACGGATAACTAAAATAGACTTAATATCACATTACCTACCACTTAATAAATATCCAATAACAATAGATAAATTAGTTTTTAATAAGTAACTTTTGTATCTAGAAATCAAAAAAAAAATACAAATAGAAAATAAAACACGATTTGCTTTTCTTTGTCTTACACAAGAGGATTTGCTGCAAGTCCACGGTCAGCAATCATCATATAAACACAAATCGTTCCAACAATGAGAGCATTAATTGATGAATTAATTCTAAAGAATTATTTTCTCTCTCTCTATATATACATGTTTTTTCAATGGGAAAAAAATCAATACCTTGTACTCCAATCAATTTTTTGAGCTTCATTTAAATTTTTATAATTGAGCACAAAAAAATTGGATAGAAATGGATTGATAAATTTATAAAGAATTAGGAAAAATGCGAAGCTAGTAGCTACAACCGGTAAAAAGTTTGGATCAAACTTAATATTGAGAATTTGCTCCGAAATAATCGGAGAGAAATATGTTGTCGTTGCCATTATTGTAATTATATCTCACCACATACCGTTCTAAAAACAAGAATTTCGCCTATTTTAATAAACGAACGAGCTAAACAATCGTAGTTATATAACGCTTTTTCATATCATTTGGACTTTTCCATAAAAGAGTCTAATGGCTGAATAAATAAACAATTCGAACACGATTTCATTGCGTGCTGCGGTCTTCCGTTATACTTTTCTTTCTAAGTGACTCATAATAATATTATTATATGTATGTATCCAATGTTTAGCCAACAGAGGGCGCGCGTAGGTGTCTATCACAATTTCAAAATTGTGAATAATTAGAGTTAGATTGAAAAAATTTAGTCAAACGCATGAAACAAAGAAAAGTCGTCCCAGATCAATGATTCTGGAGAACGGATACTGCGGCAACCGGCAGGAAAATGCGGAAAAAACGATCGTATTCTGCAGGAAAACACTGGAAATCGCGGGAATCGGAAGCAGTATTCTGGGAACTTCCAACCGGAATACTGCTTCCACTTTCCAGCGCTTTCCGGCTGTTTCCCGCCGTACATCCACGACCTAGGGCAATCAAAGTTCTTGGTCGATATTTTCGATCGCTATAACTTATCGACAAACTTAAAGCAACATTTCTTAATGATGCATGCAAAGTTCACGCTGTGTTTGACTTTTTCTTGTTCGAACTTACTGTGCCATATGTGTTGGTTTCCCTGTCTGTTTTATTTAATACGCGAACTCGATTTCAAATGAATTAATAGTTCTTTTCAATGTATTCATGTTCGCAAAATTGTATGGCAGAAATCATATCAAAGATCATAATCTTGAGCCGATAAAAGATAGTTAATGTTAATCAAAAGAGATAAAATTAAATCTTATAATTCCATATAAACATCGAATCGGCTTGTAGAACTGTCCTCAAATCGTGCAATTATAATATAAAATCAGCAAGCGACTTGGACGAAAAGATTTAATTCATTTTTCTTCTATCTGTTTCATTTTATTTATTACACACACTAAAAAAACGTAGAAGAAGATGATGAACAAGTAAACAGACTTTGAGTATAGAAAAAAATAGTTTCTCATACTTTCCTGAGAGACTTAATTTGCACGCATACATATATATATATATATATATATGTTAATATTTCAATTTCATTCAAATAAATAAGGCAGGAGTATCAGATGTAAGAATATATACACACACAAGAAAAAGAAGAAATGACAATTAATTTAAAAAACGAGAAATTTCATTCATCTGATATTTGAGTATCTGAATAAGAATATTTTTGTTTTGTTCAAAATACACATCTGACAAAAAAGTTTAAGGTTGAGCTGCAGCAGACATTGGTTCATAATCAAGCATTTGATCAAGCTCTCGATTGAGATCAGAGAGCATTGAGTCAATATCAGACAACGCATGTGTTGTATCGTTTCTAAATGAAGAAAAATCAGAGTTTTAAATAAGTGAAACATGAGGAAGAATGTAATCATCTATAATAATTCATCGATCTTGTGCGTATCTATAGACTGGAACTCTTTAAAAGAGATTTTTATAGAACCCTATTTGCTACTTATAATATCTTAGTTTACTAGATGTGAATTGGTTACTCCGATACATCGAAAGATAGAGAATTTTAAATTTTGTAAATCGGTTTTGACGGATTTCTGAATAACTTTTTGTTGTTAATATAAATACTAGTAACAGATTTTTCTCATCATAACATATCTAAAATTCATACTCTACATGTGCAAAATAGCGTCTAGGTCCTTGATAATACTCCCAAAGGGAACAAAAACTTGACACTGAGACATTTAATGTTTAACATTTAATAGGAGTTATTTCACCTGTGGGACATGAGAGAAAAGATCATCAAGATATACTATGGAATACCCTATAGTGCTATTCCAGTCTTCAAGGTCCTCTACTTGTTTTATAAAAAATATAAACTCAAAAGCTATGAATCAAATAACTTACTTGACTGGTTTACTTTGTTTATCACCCTTAATAATATCTATGTACTGTACACGTTTATCTCCTGTTCCTAGAGATTTATTTCTTCCATTCATTTGTGCTGGTGATAATGCTGAATTTTTCCGTATGGGTTTATTAGGTGACATTATGGTTGTTGGAATAAATCGCTCATTATTATCATAAATAGCTGTCGTCATTGGATATGAAGGTTTCAATAGATGCGTATTTGATTGTTCGAAAAATTGTATTGGTAATGAACGTTTCATTTTATCTAATGATCCATTATATAAATAATTATTATTTTGAGTATGTGGTGAACGTTGTTTTATAGTTCCAACATTTTCATTCGCAAATGGAATACCATTTGTTGATTCTGTACTTGATGATAGATTATCATCTCCTAATGATTCAAGATTAGTTATTTTATTCGAACGTTGATTATATTGTGAACAATTTCCATTTGTTATAGATGAATTCGTATTATTTTGTGATAAAACTGATGATGGATTTTGTTCATTTGAATTTATATTTTCTAAACTACGTGTTCGAGATGAAAATGACAATAATTCATTGTTCGCAGGTGTATTGGTACTATTTGTTGTTGATGATAATGGAGGTGGTAAACGAAACGATGAATTTGCCATAGGACTAACAATATTTGATATAAGTTTTTGCTGTTGTTTATTAAGAGATATTTTTGGTGATATTGGAGGTTTTCGAAGAGTAGCATAATTTGATGAATCACCATTTGAAGTTATACGTGCTGGTGAAAGATGAGATATTTGTATCGATGGTCTATAAATAAGCGCTATGTAAAAATAAGAACAATAAAACAAAGATTTGTTTACTTTCGAATGCTTAGTTGTGTTGGTAATATACTATTGTTCTCGAGAGAATTACAACGTTCTAGAGAAGATTTTGTTTGTCGTATGGGAACATTTGGTCGATTATCTAATGCATTTGATTGCCTTGAGGGTGTTGATGGTAAACGATGATTGTTTGGTGATGAAACAACTGCTGGTGATTGTGTTGATAAATTTGTATTGGCCTGAAAGAGACCTTTCTTTATGTCTTTTAGCCGTTTAATACCGAGCATAAAACGTTTTTGATGACCTAAACAATAATCATGAGAGAAAACTTTATATTTGAAAATATGAAAGTGGAATACAAGAATTTTGTTTTTAAATATTCTTTAGCGTTATTATAATAAAAGAGTCTTTTTTTAAACATGTCGATTCTTCAAATTGTTTAGTATAGAACTCGTTATTTTATTTATTTAACAGATGACAGGAAAGTTCTGTTTCAATATATATATATATGCTTACCTAGGCGAGTAATGCCAATATCTTCTAGATCTTCCCAAGCAATATCCATAATATCTGATAGTTGTATATAATTTTGTTCGTTTAATAACGATAAATATTGACTTAAACGAAGAGAAGACAACCAATCATTAAGTGTGTCTGGTTTTCTATCAGGTAAGCCATCAGGTAAATGCAAGCGAGCTATTTCATTTTTTAATTTTCGTCGATGTGAGGGATGTGTAATACCTATGGCTGTTAAATCCTATGAAAAAAGAAATTAAAAAGCATTTCCTTTTAATTTGTTTCTTGTAATAGAATTACTTCAGGTGTCATTCGAACAATAGTTTGTATGTCATAACCATTCGATAGAAAATTTTCCGCATAATTCTCAAATGAAAATTCACGTAACCAAGATACGACTATTTCATTTTCTGGAACACTATTACGTAACAATGTATGTATAGTTGTACTTATATTCAGAGTGTTTGATTCATCTAAACGATCTAAACTACTATTTGAACTACGATAACTGGTTTTATCTTGATCCGATGATTTTGATTCACTACTACATATTGAACGTGCATCACCAATCGTTGAATTATTTGTCGATGACAATGGACTGATTGTTGTTGTTACACCCATAAAACTTGATAAAGCAAGAGTCTATATAAAAAATAAAAATAACACCTAAAAGCTACTTTTATGATTCTATTACTTTTGGACTATCATATAAAGCTGTTGAACTTCTTCCACTATCGATACTACTTGCTGCACTATGCCGATAGCTATTACTTGTTGGACTGTCACGTCGCGAACGTGAACTCCAACTAGATGTTGTTACTAAACCAGAATCAGCTTGTGAAACACGAGATATAGAATCACTATCGACAGGCGATAAATCGCCATTGTATTGTTGTGTTCGATGAATATCATCCGATGTTGTATGCCGCATTTCTTTACCGTTAATTACTAGAAAATAAAATGTATACAAGTTAGATTTCTATGATTGATAGATATATGTAAACGATGAAAACACACAACTAGGACGATGATGTCTTAAAACAACATTGTTACTGGTTATTGATGTTGTAGCCGTCAACAATCGGACACTGTTATTGATATTGACAGGCGAAAGATGAGTTTTGCGAAAAGTAGATAAACCTTGACAATAAATACACAAACATGCATACATGCAACAATAACAAAATCGAATTGAAAAAAACTATCATAGAAACGACGAAGTCAATTATGATGATGATCTCGACATTCAGATCTCAAAAAAATCTATTTCATTCGTTAGGAATAAAGTCGAACAAATAATCGGTTCCTATCGAGAAATCTGATGTAAGCCTAGTACGTCTCTGAAGTCTATGATTATCTTGGGATATACTAGGAGAGTGTGATTTAAAAAACTAAAATATTCGATAGATTGCCAATACTATTTCAATTCATGACGAACTGATATTTAAATCTGAGTTAGTCACTATTGTTCGCTCTTTGAGAATTTTTCTGATCAAACCTTCGAAATGTATGAGCAAAATCTACTATTCTTAATCTTAAAGTCATGATAAGTAGATAATGATCTAAATGTTTTCTTTTTTCAAGGCAAACATAATATTGACTTCATCTTTTCACATGATTTTTTTCTTCTGACTAATATATATTCACTTAAAACCATCACAAAGCTCACTATTATTATTCAATTGAACATGTGTATGCGGAAAATAGCCCATTCGTGTAGTTAGATCTTCTTGGAGAATAAAACCACGCCATTGTCCTGATGAATTCCTTTCCAAAACCTAAAGCAAATCATCATTTACAACATGATGATACTCATCTATTCGAATTCGTTTTATTTATCTTACCGTAATACAATCTCCTTCGGAAAAATTCAATGCTCCAACATGATTATCCGTGTATGCACGGACTGCACGTACCAATACTGCATCAGAAAATTCTAAAAATAGAAATTTTTTCCTTCAATTTTCAATTTGTCTTATTCGCAAACCTTTTATTAAACGTTTTATGTCATTTCCACTTTTTTGTTTAATAACAACTTCTTCTGCTGTTTGTTCATAGGAATTACAAAGATTAACATCAATACCACATTCTAATAATAATTTAGCTGTTTCATAACGTCCATTCCTGCAAGCAACATGCAAAGCGGTTCCATCATTAATTGTCGTACGATTAATATCCATTCCATTCAATAGTAATAAACGAACAATATCTGTATGGCCATTTCTAGCTGCTAAATGTAATGCACAATTTTGTTCATTATTATTTAATATCATTCTTTGACATAATGAATTTTGTACAAGTGAACTAACAACATCGAAACGTCCATTTTCGCATGCTAAATCAAGTGATGTTAATATACGACGATTTACTATGGTAGGATCAGCTTGATGAAATAAAAGTAGTTGTACTATCTCATTATGACCATATTGACATGCTAAATGTAATGGTGTATCACCACTGGTTGACTGTTCATTTACATTAGCACCACGACGTAAAAGTATAAAAACAGGTTCGCTACGACCTTGCCATGCTGCGTAATGTAATGGACGAAGACCTTTGTTATCTTTTAAATTTACATTGGCGCCATTATCGATGAGCAGCTTAAGGATTTCGACATTACCCCCGACGGCTGCCTCGTGAATTGAGCCCATTCTAGAATGAAAGAAAAAGATAAGATACCCTTGAATTAGAATTATATAGATTGACCATAAATAAAAACAAAAGGCTCCATTGAGTATCATCGACACTTTACCGGTAGAGCTTTTATTCTTCTATTTGATTGTTATAGAGATAGAAAAAGCGGATGCAATTACACGGTTAACCGTTTTTTCTTGTGTGCTTATGCCGATGATGCGCGAGTGTATGTGCACTCAAGATTACGTAAACTTTTGACACTAGATGGTACAACAGCGAAGATTGCGTGTTGAGAAAAAAAACGGAGAAGATGTTGATAGGGAGAAATAGAATGAGGAAGGAAATGATCAATTGGGTCATCTCGTATATGTATTTATTTAGAAGGAAGAAGAAATATAAAGATTGCAGAAAGCCACAAAAAAATATAACGTGAGCATTTCATGATCTCGTACAAATCTCTCTTGAGACAACAAGAAGACGATGATGATGATCATGATCATCATCGTTTGTCGCCACTTGACCTTTCTTTTCCGTTTCCTTTTGACAGTCTGATTCTCTCATTCGGGAATCGCACAATAGCTCATTCAAGGCGAACAAGAACTGATGTAAGAACACTCGTTAAAACTATATCTATATAAGAAAAAGAAAAAACGGAAGAACATCAATAATCGGAAGTCACGCATGTTTTTCCTTTTCTTTTGATCTAATGCTATTCTCCCCTTTCTTGCAATTGATGCACAGACTTTTAATTCATCATGATCAATTATCAACAAAAAAAGAAAAAGACTCGTGCTGACTTTTCATTTTAATATATTTCACATTAATTCTTATCTCTATTTTAACACATAGACATTAGAATAGGATGAAGAACAAAAGGAAAAACGCATGAGCAGATGACCCGTGTCGAAAACAATCATCAACAAAAATTAGCATTCTTACTATGAATTTTTTTCTACACGCGACGTGATAAAGAGAAATGAAAAGTCAATGATCTTATCTCGTTCTTCTTTTTTTTATTATTTCTATGTTGATAGACATATCGTAACAAGGTCCTTTTTTCAAAAGGAAATGAACGTTCAAAAGAAGTAATTATTCCAGTGATGATAAGAGCGTGCAAAGAAACAAGAATATAACATCAGCAATGTGTTAATTAAAACTGATTCCACCCTTCTCTTTTTTAAAGCTTCTTTTCAGGGTTTACCCTTATGAATACGAATGAGAGGAATTAGTAGTAATGTTGCAGACGGCGACAACGATATATTTACATGCCCTACAAGCATGTACAACAAGCGACGACCGTTTATGTTCAGAAGTTAATAATACTGCTGATGATATCTGTTTTTTTTTCTATCCCATTAGCAGACAAGAAAAGAACACATACGATCGCGAGCGGTTTAATTTCTTAATTTTCATAACGATAAATCTACGTCTTCAAAGTTTTCGCATGAATTTCATAATTCGTATTTTACATTTAAACTCTTGACTCGCAATGGGGCGGGCATTGGTTATCTTTGTAAAAATAAAACAAAACAAAAGCAATCTAATCAAATATGAACCATATGAAAAAGCATTCGTTCTTTCTTAAGGAGAAACATGTGTAACCAATGGTAGTAAAGCGTATAAATGAGAAACAAATGATCGAAATAATAATGATGATTATCTAATATTTTTTACAACAACAATAACAAGAAAACATCAACGATCAAGTAGTCTCGAGCCTATAGACATAAGAATTCTGCGGTTTTTTTTGACTTACCCATTATCATCTTGAAAATTGAGATTAATCTTTTTTGGAGATACAATATCTAAAGAATTCGATTGCTATCATACAAAAGAAAAAAAGCGTTCGATTCTATGACTTACTTGTTTTTCCTGAGCGACATTTTACTAAAATACGTTGAACTGCAGATGTATGAGATGATTTGACAGCATCTAATAGTTCATTTTCACGTTTCATACTCTTAATTGATTTATCCATTGATAAGTTGAGATATATCACGCATGGTTATTAGCAGTTGAATTAGGTGAAAATGAGTGTGAGAGAGAGAGAAAGAAGAATAGGAGAGGGTATTGAGCAAGGCGATTCACAAAATCTATCAATCAAAAAATAAAGAAAAAGAAAACAAGAATAACTTATTTGAAGATAACAAATGAATATACTCGTGAGGGAAAAAGCTTTCTACTAAAAAATTTATTCCTCTTTAGGGAACAGTGATTGAATGAACCTTACCATTCCACCATTTTTGTTCTTTGTTCAACTATAGATTTTTATCCATGGTTCAATATTGACCAATCGAAGCGTTCATGTTGGCCTCATTACTGATTTTAATCCATTTCATACAATAGAGGTCGTTAAACAACTGCTATAGAACAACGACAAGAAAACTTTCGAACAATATACACGTTGAAATTAAAGTGTTGTAATAAGTATCCATTTTCTACTGCTCTTTAGTAAAATTTCGTTTTTATTACAAAAAGAATAAAATTTGAAAGAATCAAATTAACGATGATGAAACAAACGTGAGAAAAATGCAATCAAAGCGAACATATCGGTAAAGTTAGTGGAGTATTCTAGAATTTCCAACTCCATATCGCTCTGTGACTTGTCTTGGGTGTAGAATTTCATTATCTATTGAATGATACCATTCTTCATGGTGGACATTGAACTCACGATAGGGATTGGGTGTACATCTCAGTGTGAGAATGTGTAAGCACAAATCCAGGTAGAATGTAAGATTTTTGCTGTATTACCTCTCTAAGAGGCATTGCACGTAAGGCACGATCGTTTTAACCAAAACCTTGCTCAATCGATGTCACGACGTTGGCTCATATTTTTACAGTAGATACCTACATTCTAGCTAGGAATAAGCCTAAAATATCAGC
>OENM01000075.1:6433-47909 GCA_900239745.1 Rotaria magnacalcarata
AACTCACGGCCTATCGCATGCGAAGCGATCGCTCTACCACTGAGCTATGCCCCCATACGTTTATGCAAACATTTGACAATTCATTTATATGATTTTTTGTTTTGATCTTTAAGATACAATAATCTTTATTTCTGATGATCATTCATGGAGTAGATACTTAATCTAAAGCAGTTTCTTTTTTTTCTATTTCATTACAAAACGATGTTTCTTTTTTAATAGAATGCCGAACTAAAGAAAAACAGCGATAAACACATGAAAAAACGAAGACAGTGAGTTGGTATTGGAGAGTTTAATAATTGAAAAATTGCCTATTTATTTTGTTGTTCTTGTTTGCTTTTATCGTCTTCCGATGATGCTTGTTCGGATGATGATGAACTACTGGATGACGATTGTGAACTTTCACGGTCCGATTGCATCTAAAATTAAACAATAAGCACAACAAAGATAAAGTAGTCGATTCATACCTTCTTATAAGCAGTTTCGAATAATTTCAAACTTTGACGTTGAAATTCATCAGCTGCTTCTTTTATATTTTCAACTGATTCGCTATCTTTATTGGATAATTTTTCGCGTAATTTAGTAGCGCCTTCTTTGAGTTTTGTGTACTAAAAAAATAAAATAAATTCGATTACTTTTGATTTCCACAAGAAATTTCATGCTCGTACTTCATCGGCTGGTAATTGATCTTTATATTCTTCCATTTTTGATTCTGTATCATGTAAAATTGATTCAACACGATTGACTTCTTCAACCATTCCACGTCGTTTCTTATCATCAGCTGCGTATTTTTCTGCAGCGCGCACCATATTCTCAATTTCATCTTTGCTTAAACCACCGCTAGATTGAATGACAACTATAAAAGAAAAAGCGTTCCTCAGTTAGTGATTTTTCATAATGTTTCAATAGATCTTACTTTGTTGTTCTTTTCCGGTACCACGATCACGAGCAGAGACATGAACAATACCATTAGCATCAATATCAAAGGTTACTTCAATTTGTGGGACACTATAGAATAGAATGAGAACATTGGCTTTTATTTTCATGAAATTTAATTCACTTACCCACGTGGGGCAGGTGGAATGCCGATCTATAAGCAAAACAAAAATTAATTTTCAATAAATAAAATATTAACATACTAAATTAAATCTTCCGAGCATTTTATTGTCGGAGGCCATTTCACGTTCACCTTGATGTACTTTAATTTCGACTTGGGTTTGTCCGTCAGCAGCTGTTGAAAAGACCTATTAGAACAGAATCGAAGTGCATTCGGTCTACACTATGAATAGAAACTTACTTGACTCTTCTTTGTTGGGATAGTTGTATTGCGGTTAATAAGTTTTGTAAACACTCCACCTAATGTTTCAATACCCAATGAAAGTGGAGTAACATCAAGAAGAAGAAGATCAGTTACATCACCGCCAAGTACACCACCCTACACAGGTAATTATTGAGAAATATAACAGGAAAATTTCTATTAAAATCTTACTTGAATAGCAGCACCCATAGCAACAGCTTCATCGGGATTAACAGATTTGTTTGGTGGTTTACCAAAAAGTTCTTGCACAGTTTGTTGAACCTTAAAAGAATAAAATATTATTTAAAAAAAAGTCCAACTCAAAGATGAAAATCTATGGAAGACTGTTTTCTTCTTATAATGCCTTATTCAAATTTCCGAAAGCTAACGTATAAAGTCTTTCATCAATTTTCCGGAACTCACATAAGACATCACGCAATTCTCTTCGTCTTTAGTTCTGATGTAAAGCAACTCTTCGGGAGTTTATTCACTTAAGAACATAGGACATATAATTATAATCTGTATTGGGTGTTCGAAGAATTTTCCTCTCTCGTAGTGTTGATCTCAGGAAATTTTGATTTCAATTAATGTAGATTAATATTTTTGTTTACCTTGGGCATACGACTCATACCACCGACAAGAATAACTTCATTAATATCTGTTAGTTTAACATCAGCATCTTTGATAGCTTTTTTACATGGTTCTAAATAAAGGAAATATATAAGATTATCGTATAACTAAAATAGATCAATTCATACCAACGGTTCGTTTAATTAAATTAGCGACAAGACTTTCGAATTGAGATCGAGTAACTTTACAATTCATATGTTTTGGTCCTGACGCGTCCATAGTTAAATAGGGTAAATTAATATCAGTCTGAATTGACGAACAAAAAAAGACACGATTATTTCTTTTTTTCTTATAAAAGAATTTTTTTCTCTCCGTACTTGTGCAGCCGATGATAATTCGCATTTAGCTTTTTCAGCTGCTTCTCTTAAACGTTGCATAGCTTGTGGATCTTTTGTTATATCGATACCACTCTAATAGAGAATGATTTATTTTATATAAGAAAATTCTATGCCAAGCACTAATACGTACTTCTTTTTTAAATTCAGCAACAAGATGTTTAAGTAATGTATTATCAAAATCTTCACCACCTAAAAATGTGTCACCATTGGTTGAACGTACTTCAAATACATTTGATTGCATTTCAAGAATTGAGATATCAAATGTACCACCACCGAGATCATATACAGCGATACTAAATAATATTATATCTATACATGATTAATAAATAATCTTCTTATTATTTTACATTTTATCATTCGTTTTTTCAAGGCCATAAGCAAGAGCAGCAGCTGTTGGTTCATTAACTACTCGAAGGACATTCAAACCAGCTATTTGACCAGCATCTTTCGTTGCCTAGAGGAATCAATTATTTTAATACGAAAAGTAAGTTCAAATTCGAAGCGACATCTTATTATATTCCCTGGAGTAAATTTTCACTCTTTTTGTTCTACTTGACGAACAATGTAGATGTTCAAACATTGCCGTACAGGAGTCGAGAAATTCAATTGATAATTCTCGCAAAAGAAGTTCATTATTTTATCCTTTCATTCAACTTACTTGTCGTTGGGAATCGTTAAAGTAAGCGGGTACAGTAACAACAGCATTTTTAACTGGTGAACCATAGTAACTTTCAGCTGTTTCTTTCATTTTCACTAAAACAAAAGCACCAATTTGACTTGGAGAATACATTTTCCCATTGGCTTCAACCCAGGCATCACCATTTGTTGCACGAACAATTTTAAATGATACACTTTGCCTATTTATACGAATAGAAACCTTTTAGCATTTGGTACAACAGCAAAAAAAACGAGATTTTTACATTTCTTTTTTAACTTCGTCATCATTGAATTTTCTTCCGATAAGACGTTTTGTTGCATAGAATGTATTTTGTGGATTTGTTACTGCTTGACGTTTAGCAGGCATACCAACAAGACGATCATTATCTTTCGAAAAAGCAACAACTGAGGGTGTTGTTCTCATACCTAAAATCAAAACGAATTTTCAATATTAAATCAAAATTTTTTTCTTTAGCAAACCTTCGGCATTTTCTAATACTTTTGGTGTTTTGCCTTCCATTATAGCAACACATGAGTTGGTTGTACCTAAATCAATACCGATGATATGGCCTTTGACTTTTCCTCCGGTATTTTTGGATACATCTTGTGAGTCACTATACAAATATGGAAATATAATAATTTTAAACTCAATGGAAAACATACGTTTTATGGCGAACACTTTGTGCTTGAATTGTTGCCTAAATGGAAAGAATTAATACAAAAGATTCAAAGCAAAAAAACATTTACTCGAACTATTGATGATTGCTCATGACTAATTCGAGGTGTTAAATGTTTCAGACAAGCATTGAATACTCGCTTTTGAACGAACATTTCTTTTGTTTTTAATGATCAAGAATGTGAACAGATCTGAAAAGAAAATATGAATCAATGCAATGCTTTTCTGTTTTATATCCCCAAGTTCAGGCTGATGTAATATGCACTCAACGAACTGGTTATATAATCAATATTTTACCGTTAAGTTTTCTATGGAATATGCTGGAACCGATCGGAATTTACGATTAAGTATAATATTAGATTAAAAAGGAATTAAAAAAAAACTTACGATTAAAACGCACAGATAAATTAGAAGTGAAATCAGTTAAATGAGAAAACGAAAAAACGTAAACAAATGAATTGATGATGATTCCTCCTTCGTCCTCTATCGGAACAGTTAGTTTATAGTTCACGATATATTTTGGCCCTTGTGAAGATGTCGTTCGAATCTGGTTAATATAAAAGGCATTTCTTATTTTGAAGGATTTTATATGAATCACATTATAGACAAGCCGATGGATGCAAGTTGACTTTATTTTGAGGGAAACCAATTGAAAGTCTTGAATAATTTCATTTTACTTTATCCTTCTTCATTAATATAGGATCCAATGGCACAATCACTATCTTATCATAAGAAAATCTGTTCATAATCTGTAAGACAACTTTGATTACGACGTGTACTACTTGAATAATTTTAAGTCAGATATCATAGCGCCGAAAATATATTCCATGAGGAAAACAATATTTAAAAAATCATAAAACATAAGCTGATCTTCCCATAGTAAGTACTGAGTTATCTTTATGATTCACANTTTGTGAGGTGCAATAATCAACAAACGATTGTTTCTAATTAGTTGCGTGTGTAGTGGTATCGATGCTCAAAATAATCGTTTGCATTAGTCGCTATACATTTCACGAGTAGCCAGCATTACCTTTCTGTTTTTGCAAAACTCAGTACCGCTACTAATGCATCCATAACAATCATCTCCTACTTTCAAACTGTCGTTCTTTTTAAGTATTTGATTTTTATTATGGAGAGTCAATTCGTGACATTTGTTTTTTCAAAAATCGTCTCTACCATCAAATTAGTACATACAAAAGACGCTGTTTTTAGAAATTCTTAGTAATTTGCAGATATTTAAATAAGAAAAACAAATATATGTGCTATTCAAAAAAACGTAGACATAATCAATATCATTCATTTTTTATTTTTCAAATTTCACAGATGCATTTAACACCATTCTCTATGTAAAACTCGAAGGAGTAGTACTGGCACCAGCATATTCCCAATGCCATGGTTCTGATTGAACAGTACGTTTAAATCCATATTTGTGTCCATTATTTTTCAACCATTGATAAACACCACTTCCACCACAGTTTGGTTTAGCACCAGTTTGGGAACCACAGTTAGTGTTTAAGTCGAGAGCAACACCACGGCCATGATTTGAGGTGCCTGGCCGAGCAGCTAAATTACCATTATTGCATGCTTTTGTTTGATAACAATTCCAGAAATATTCTTGACGAGCAACTGTACGGAAACCAGAAGTAACAGTAATTTTAACACCCGCTTGTTTAGCAGCTGACGCCATCTTATCGAAAGCACAAGCTGTTGATGTTGTCATGGTATTATCTGCTGCTGTTGGTGCCGATGAATATATACCTGGATTAGTCAGATGCTCTTGTTTTATTTTTACTACTGAATACATCACATTATTATTGCCTTTAATTGAGCTAACAGCAACACCAACGTAACTTCCGCAAAGTCCACTAGAAGAGCCTGATGAACCACCAGCAGCAACACAACATCGGATGTTAGCAGCACCGGGACAAAGTCCAGCTACAGACGTACCAGCACAGGATGACGTGGCTATACAAGTTCCACTTTTGCCATTGGCGGTGCATGCCGTACCTTTTGGAATGCAACATTGAATGTTTGCAGCACCAGGACAGAGACCTGCAACTGATGTACCACTACAAGAACTGGTTGCAATACAAGTTCCTTTTGCATTTTTTGCTGTACATGCCGTTTGTGCTAATGCAAAGGCTGGCCCAAAAACAAGTAAATAAGTGAGTGTTAATATCATGGCTTCCAGGTTGATTCTAGCAAAAATTGAGTATCCTGTTGCTGTGAAAAATAGGATGGGTTTAAATAGATTCTATATTAGTTTTTTTTTGTTTTCATCATATCAAGTTTCATACCAATCAAAATTTNAAAAAAGCTAAGAAAGATACAAATCTAAAGTTGGAAATTAAAGAGATAAGAGATTGAATTGAATGAAATTTAGACTAGTTACCAGCGGCAAAAATACTACAAAATTCGAAGTCAACGCGCTACGTGATACACATTAGAGATTGCTTCAATATTTTGTCGACGTCAAAGGATACCCTATGAAACGTAACTAATAATAACACTAAACAAAAAAAAAGATTTATTAAAATTTGTAAAAGCTCTAAATAACTTTATCCTTAAATTATATCGAGAGCAATGATTTAGCAGCGCATATATTTTTAATTTTTGGCACACGCACTGAGTGCGATCGATCATTTTTCATTAAACTCATATATACTAGTGATTTATTAGATTTTTTTCACACATCGAAATACAGCTCAAAATCTTTTACACTGTCAAAAATATGTACCTCATAAGTTACGTCTACATCAGCAAATTATGATTCATTACAACAATTGAATTATTAATATATTAAAATCGACACTACTGCTATCACACAGTCGAAATCTCTTCTTAAAATAGAATTGAGAGTATGCAAAGTAGATATGTTGTTAACACCTAGTTAAAGCAGCTATAAGCATGAATCAATCATTCTAACAAATATGGTTACTGCATACTTTTCATATATTGATGTTAACTATGAAATTTTAATATCCAGATCTACAAAGCGGCTGGCAAAACAAGTATAAATAAAAGAATATTTTCATTCAATTGTGCATCATAAACACAAGACCAGATATTTTAGATAATATAAGCAGAAATGACGTTCGTTGAGAGAAAATGCCTTGAGGTAGATCAATTAAATTTAATATTCTAGATTCTGCAACTCTTTTGACATCGAATTTCCCATAAGATGGTACTTATACATGATGTGGCTCAACCGTTGATAAACAATCCTTGCCATATAATAATATTTCTTAAAATGCTTCAATGCAAATCAATTCAAGATCAATTCATGAAAAAAAACAAAATATACAGGTGTTTCATATTTCAATCGATTTGAAGTGAAGAGAAAAATATTGGCTAGAGTATTAGAAAGTATGGTGATATACACGCCCACTCGCACACACCCTTTCAAACGAACATCGTAGAGTGAAAGTTAGCATATATGCATCTTACAGAAGCACTGCTATTGCTTTACCGAAATCATCATTTAACACTCATAAAAGTCACACTACTAAATGGATGATGATTATTCTTATTCAATATTAATAATATGTATAAGAGAAAAAAAAGAATTTCAATCTGTTCCTAGTTTCACTTGACACATGGGAAAACTTATTTCATGAATAATCGATTTTCTCCTTAATAAAGTATTGTGAAATTTATCAAAAGAAGCGAACAGCATAATTTTTTACCGTTATGACACTTTGATAAAGAAGTCGATTGATTTTGTTCTTAAGTTCTATCTGTTCATATAAAATTTCGCTAGAATAATTATGATATTCAAGTGAAATACATCAACAATAAATATTTATGATAAAAATGTCGAATGAAAACGACATCAAAAAATCGTTTTTGGAAGTAAATCCTTTTGAGATACTTGCTTTGATTGATTTTCCCAGTGTTTAGAAATTAATTTTAAGATAAAAGGTACAATTAAGAACAGAATTATATACCATTCAAGCAACTGAAGTTTCAATTTTCGACTACGTATTGCACGAGTCGTGCAATTTTCAAGGACTGTTTATAACCACTTTTTTATGGTTGAATCAAGCTCTCTTCTCTTAGAAAATAGTTATTTCTTCAAGCAGCTACGCAAAAACATGAATAAAATAAATTATAGGGCAATATTTGTTTGACTGAAACAGATGTACATCTTTTATTTTTTAAATAATAAACGTCAAATAGATTGGATTGATTGTACACCCGCTAAATGTCATTGCATTTTATGAGAAACTAGCAGGGGAGGCACCAGCACCAACAAATTCCCAATGCCATGGTTCTGATTGGACAGTACGAGTAAACCCATAATTGTGACCGTTAGTTTTCAACCATTGGTAAACACCAC
Source organism: Rotaria magnacalcarata (assembly GCA_900239745.1). NCBI lineage: Eukaryota > Metazoa > Rotifera > Eurotatoria > Philodinida > Philodinidae > Rotaria > Rotaria magnacalcarata. The sequence goes on from OENM01000075.1 coordinate 14,368, forward strand.
TTCCAGCACAGTTTGGTTTAGCACCAGTTTGGGAACCACAGTTAGTGTTTAAGTCAAGAGCAGCACCTCGGCCATGATTTGAGGTACCTGGTCGAGCAGCTAAATTACCGTTATTGCATGCTTTTGTTTGATAACAATTCCAGAAATATTCTTGACGAGCAACTGTACGGAAACCTGAAGCAATTGTAATTGTAACACCAGCTTGTTTAGCAGCTGAAGCCATCTTGTCGAAAGCACACGCTGTCGATGTTGTCATAGTGTTATCTGATGATGTTGGCGCAGCTGAGTACATGCTTGGAGTTGAAAGATGTTCTTGTTTTATTTTTACTACTGAATAAATGACACCACCGTTACCAGCAATTGAACTAACAGTAGCACCAACATAACCTCCACAAAGTCCATTAGATGAACCTGCTGAGCTACCGATACAACATTGGATGTTAGCAGCACCGGGACAAAGTCCAGCTACAGATGTACCAGTACAAGATGAAGTAGCCATACATACTCCACTTTTGCCATTGCTGGTACATGCTGTTTGTGCTAATGCAGCTGCTGGTCCGAAGACAAGCAAACAAGTAAGTGCTAATATCATTGGTGTGATACTGATTTGAAACGAAAAGGATTGTATCTTTTTCGCTAGGAAACACAGATTTATATAGGCTGTCTATTTTTTTTTCCGTTATATCAATTTTCACTCGTTTGATAATAGAAGAAGGAAAGAAGATTAAAAATCTCATATGGAAGATAGATCGATGCCGGTCTGATGAAATATGGATTACAAAAGTAAATATTTATTCAAAACATGATCTATCATTTGATTACTTTCTCGAATAAAATAGATTTCATTTTTACATGCACCTGAAGTCTGCAATGAATGTTCTCAACTTACACAGTCGGATTTTTTTGTTTTTATTCATACTTGCAACTTGTTTTCTTATTAATCGATTGTGAGACGGTATGGAATCACAGATGAGAAATTTAATCAGATATGATGAATTCGATAAAATACAATGGTGTATGATTAATTGAGTAAAAAAACATCTTTACTTAAAACATGATAAAATGGATGAAAGTGCAATTCAATCACTGGTTTTTAAATTGAAAAGAATTTTGCTTTCGATAATTTTTATTTTTATCTATCTTTCAAATTAGTTATGATTTCTTGAATGGAAATAAAAATATTTATCATTGAGACATTGATTGCACCTTTTTTTCGGACGGCAGGTTGATCAAATAACCTCTGTGCAAGTCGGTATTTTACAAGAGACAACAATTGTAAAACGGACGACATTCACAAATTAATTATTTCATTATCTTGTTATAATTCATTACAAAATTTTCTACTATTTATTTATACGACGAAGAATAGAATGCAAGTGAACTTTGAGATCATCTTTCTATCATTGTATCATACGAGTTGATTAAAATCATTTATTATAGAAGAGGTTTTTGCAATTCAAAATTAGCTTTTATAATTAGTTCTGACATTTATGTCATATTTCAATAAAATACATTATGAAAAGCTAGCACGACGGACACCGACTCCGCCAAATTCCCAGTACCATGGTTCTGATTTAACAGTATGTTTAAATCCATACTTGTGTCCATTATTTTTCAACCATTGGTGAACACCACTTTGTGAACCACAATCGGTGTTCAAGTCAAGAGCAACATCACGGCCATGTTTTGAGGTACCTGGCCGAGCAGCTAAATTACCATTATTGCATGCTTTTGTTTGATAACAATTCCAGAAATATTCTTGACGAGCAACTGTACGGAAACCAGAAGTAACGGTAATTTTAACACCTGCTTGTTTAGCAGCTGACGCCATCTTATCGAAAGCACAAGCTGTTGATGTTGTCATGGTATTATCTGCTGCTGTTGGTGCCGATGAATGTATACCGGGATTCGTCAGATGTTCTTGTCAAGAAAGATACAAATCTAAAGTTGGAAATTAAAGAGATAAGAGATCGAATTGAATGTGTTAGAAGATTCGACAACGTACAGAGTTTTATATGCATTTTAAAAAACTTCTCACTAATGAAATGTTGACTATTTAGAAGAATAGTCTGTAGAGTTTTCTATCTTTATACTTTAGATATTGAAATAGTCTTACCTGTGTTTCTGCGGTGTCGTCGTAATATTAATTCTTCTCTTTCTTCATCTACATCGGCAAATGGATCTTCTTCTAAATCAACTTCTCCAAGAAGTACTTGTTCTTTTTGTTGTAGTGCATCTAAATCTACAGTTGGTGGATCAGAAAATTCGTCGGCACCCTCTTCCTCTTCTGCAAAATCTTCAGGATTATATAATTCTAAATCATCTAATTCTTCTTCGTCGATTTCTTCATCCGAAATCTCTGAACACACCGATATCTTAGGACAATCTGGTCGACATTGAGAATACCATTGTGAACGTGGCTCACAAGGATAATCAGCACACGAAGTTGCTCCATTCCAACCTTCTTCACCGCATTGTTTTCAATTTTTGCATCAACATCGGTCAAATTTTCTCCTGTGTTTTTTCGGGCGAAGCACATTTTCAGGTTGGATCTGGACATGAACTTTGACATGATGAAAACCAACGAGATCGTCGAAAGCATTGTAATGGCAAATCACACTCCGTAGCTCCTGTATATCCTTCACTGCCGCATTGCTTATAGATCTCAACTGAATAAACAATCGGCACAAAAACAATAAGTACAGTAAAAGTCCAATACATTGTTTTAGAACAAATGCAAATGGAAAGAGTGTCTAATTTGTACAAATTCAATGCAGTAAATCTCTATGCACCATCAAATTTTTTTCAATCTAATATACCGCAGAGAAAAAGTCTTAAAGGCTTTATGCTATTTTTCTTTTTTTATATTCTTGGTATTTGAGTTTGTGCAGTAGAAGAAGATATTTTTTTTTATTTGCCATATCCATCAAAGATGAATGCATCGAAACTTTCTACGTTTAGAGGCGCACTATTAATTTCACTGTGACATTCGAGTGAAATGATAACATACAACTCTTGTTTTCAGGTTGCTCATCTCGGTATATTTATTGAAAATTTTTGAAACTTTTTAATACTATGAAAACTTGACAATATGTTGTGTTGACCTTAGGAGTGAACTACACATTCTATATTTTTAGTTTACGATAGTATCAGAAGTGTGTGTATCGCTCCATAATAAGAAAATTAGCGTGGAGGTTAACCTCAATAACAGATTTTTAGTTGTCAATTCCATCAAATTAAAAATACATTTGTTTTGCGTTGAAATGAATAAAAAAAAACAGATTTCAATAGACTTAGCTTTCGATTCTATGCTACTTTCTAGTTTTTATTGCAATCGATTTATTCTTTCAAAACAACCAAAGATCGAAAACATCTGACAGTTGCAAACCATTGAACAGCAATTATATCTCTATTTTAACTAAAACCGTTTTCCCAGGAAATATTGATAAGATTGGAGAGGATATTTTATTTGCCAATTCAATTCACTAAAGTCAATGAAAGAAATCAGTTCCATCACAATAGTCTAGGAATTGATTCTACATATTTCCTGTTACTAATTTTATAAGTTGCAAAATCAAAGATTGCATGTGAATAGCAACTCGATCTAGTTTATCAGCTACTTCTGTATGATATCTCTGGAGAATTCAGCTAGAGAATACTGAAAAAATATGTATGAAAATTGATAGAGAAAAAATTAATCTCTCCGTGATTAGTAAGTGCAACTACAATATGTTGTACATTTCAATTCCACAGAGATTATGCTAACAGTTCTTTTATATGACATTTCAAGAAAAAGAAAACTAGAAGTTTCTTAGTCACTTTAAATTATATCAACGCCCTCGATATTGAACTAAAATTCTATCGGTGTTGGAAATATTGCATTCATTAAAATCATCTAATTGTTTTCATTATGCTGGAAAAAGGAATTATTCTTGATCATATGACGTTTGAATACCAGGAATTTCCTTAATCAGTTAGAAACAATTTTATGCATAGTGAATACAGACGGGGAGAAACAGAAAGACTAATTTCCTTCAAGTTCAATGAACTCTAATGATTTGTTTACTATAATAATGCTATTAACATGAATGCAGCAGTCTCAACGAAAGATGAAATACACGAAATCGAAAGAAATCGAATAGACAATGATAAACTTTCATATTAATGAAACCAGATATATCAAGTAAAATGCATGATTAGAACAGTATCGTTGTTGATTGATGAGCTTTTCTTATCTCTATAGCCAACATGTGGCAAGTGCTCATTTCCTTTCTACTCTCGACGTGATTCAGTTTGGACATTCTATTTCTCTTCTTTGTTTCCTATGTGGTTCAACTAAACACAAGGAAAAAATAGCAACAGATCATTGATTATTTTACTTGTCCGCAACGGGAGAGCGAACATAAGCAATAGCGACGAGACTAATAATCGGAAATAAATTCTCGATTCCGCCGCTGTTCTATGTAGCGAGTATGAGATCAAACAAATCTGAACGCAAAAAAAATGAATAGCACATGTGTTACAACTTTACTGTCTGATTGTAATTAACCATTGACCACCTCGAAATAAATATACAGGCATTCACGTCAAGCAAGAATAAGAAGAAGATGCGCTTACGCCTGGGGGTAATCTTTCATTGCCTATAGATTCTAATCAATCACTACTGTATTGTCTTATCCATCGGAGAAATCTTTTTTGTGACATGCACTAAAATAATCAAAACGACTATAAAGCAAGAATATGTCAGCCGAAAAGGTGTAAATGGAAAAAAAAAGTATGTCAGCTGGACTAGTCGATGTCGATGAGTAACGACTATAGTGTAGAACTAGTTGCTAAGTGTTGATCCACTCGACTTGATGTGAAATGATGAGAAAGTAAGACACATGGAGCGTTTAAATTAGATGAAAAAAAAGTCAATTTCCTTTTGTTGTGGTCATACACTGGTACAGCCCATTCGTATAGAGCCTGAAGCTTTAATCAGAATAAGGAAGAGAAGTTCTTTTTTTTTGTTTCTATATACTATTCTTTAAATTGAACTATTTTCCCAAAGCGAGCAAGCTGACTCCTCGTCGGGCTTCTATCCTAGAGTTATAGACAGCGAGCGATAAAGAGAGAGAGAGTAACAAAACAAAAATGAAATAGCATCTCGTAGTCTTTTCGCCAATACGCACATTGCTGTGTTTATCAGCATCATTATCTTCTAATTAGACAATATTGAGTTCAACCGTATCCTTCTTTTTTTCGTGCATCAGATGTATAACTTCAGCACTTGACCGACAAGCACTGTTCTATATGTACAATATGATACATCTATTAATCACTCAAGCAAGGTTCTTTTTTTCACTTTTTTGTTCTTCTACATATAAAGGATCAATGAGGCGAAACGTCGAGAAGAGAAAATAAACAGCGCTTACATATATATATATATGTATGTACATCACCTTCATTCAATCTTAGACTAACATCATCACGTTTCTCGACAATTTGATTGAGGTATGCTTGTGCACACTAACAGCCTAAATCAAATATTTGAGTCCATACGGCCAACACATCGAAGATCAATACGATCGATAAAAAGAGAGAGAGAGAGAAAGAATTGTGAGGGTTAAGTTTTGTATGAGTTAGACAACGATATATCATTCATCGGCGTCAACGAGACGAGTAAATATGAATATTGAAGGTGCATACAAGGATCAGCTATTCGATTAACTTTGATGCGCCTTTGTTAGTGTGAGCATCACTATTTGTTGTTTTTTTTTCGTTTGCATGTGCCGATTAGTCACTTCATATCTATATTGTATTGAGTCGAGTAGGACGGGCGAGAATGCAGTAGATGAAGACAAAAAGTACGAGGAAATTCAGCGGCTTTTTTCTCTTCGTCTATTATCGTTTCTGAGAAGAAGAAAAAAAAGTCTAGTGCCAGAGAAAGAAGGAGAAAAAATAGTAACGACCAATAGGAAAATTTTTCTCTCATTTATCTATATGCGTCATATAATAATCATAGCAAGAAAAAAAACACCAATGATTATTTCAAATTTTCTTTAGATTTAGTCAAATATGGGTAATGATAATCAATTTGTTGAACAACCCGTTGCTGCATTTGTCAATCCGAACACTGCTCACACAACGACAGCATCCGTAGCTGCTAAAGATGGTATTGTTGCTATTCAAACGCCGGTAGAACCCATTGATAGTCGTCGAACTCTTCTTGATGAACAAAAATATTCCCCGAAAAATCGTCGCTTCCCTTCGGCATCATGTATATCAGTCGATAAAATGTTTGGCCTGGCTCTTTTTATTTTATTAGTCATTCTTATATCATATATATTATTTCATGGAAAAATAACTGACGTTAAACTAAGCCGTTTAGCGAATAGTGCTGATCTAAAATCGAACGATATTCAATTATTACTCGAAGAAATGAATCGTACACTTAAATCCATTGAAACTCTACTCACTGAACAAACAAAAAGAACAAACATTAATCTTCAATTAAACGGGCAAGACATACGAGAGTTTTATTCGAATCAAACAGTACTATCAGAATTTTTACGTCGATATAGAGAACGTTTATAATTCAACTTTCTCTTCTCTTCTTTTCTTTTTTTAAACTAATACAATCAATATTGTTTTATTCCTCTAACCCGGCTTTAATTAAAAATCTTGTCAAATCATTTTCACGTGTATTGCTTGTGAATTTGTTCTAAAAGTACGCATAACAAAGATCTTTATATGTATTTTAGTTTTGTTTTTTCTGGAAAAAAATATATGCGTTCCTGTGAGTTATATACTAAATGGTTTCAACTGGTAGCATGCGACTAAAACGAAGCCTATATGCAAATGATGATTCATTCAGCCTACAGCAATACGTGTAGGAAATGTCTCTCTGTCTTGTTTCACTTAGTTAGCATAGTACAGTCACGCACGTATTGTTGGAACAAAAAATAAAGAAAGTGATAGGAGTGGCACAACATCTGTTTTAATCTTGAGGAAGAAAAGAATTAATTTCCGTTTGTATGAAGAGTCACAGTCACTCAGACACATTGACTTTCTTTTACAGGAGTTGAATAAGAAGAATCGAACAAATTAAACAGTAGCTATGTCGAGACATACGGAATAAATGATAGTTATCCTTCTGATGCGATCTTTGAAACCAGAAGCCTTTTCAAACAATCGAATAAATATTTTAGGCTTGTGTTGATTGTTAACGGCGAATTTATATTGTTGTGGAAAAGCATCTTATTGTGAACACTAGATTTATTCTTATGCCACATTATAGTACGAGAATGAATCTGTGATTTATTCTACACAGTACCTTTTTTTTTTAATATTATCGTCATTTTAAAAACTATCATTCAATAAAATCTTGTTGATGTGAAGAAAAATTATTTGTCTATTTACCCATCAAAGAGGCAAATCATTCATGTATTTTTCATTATTTTATAAAGTAAAAATAAATTAGAACTCTTACTCATGAGACTGATTCACGTCTTCGGCATGAAAAATTAATAATTTTGACACCGATTGGTGCATATTTTACAGACAGTCAAGTAGAAAGTTTCACAAGAATATTCTATACGGAATTAAGCTAAATTGTTTTTACGTTATTGACTATTTGTGATTCTAGATAGTTTTATGCGATTTTATCAAGCATCTTACTTAAAAATGATTCCGTTTTATTTCATCATGTTTCTCTCTTTGATTCAGTCCTTCATCGAAGCAGGTGGCATTATTCTATTTTTTGACTTGTTAAAAATACATTAACGCATTAGTTTTTGTTGCTTTTTTTGTTCCTCGTACGAAAATGGCTATTTGATATACTTTTCATCTAACATCCACATGAAAAAGATTCGTTATTCGTCCTTGAATGTAAGTATAATAGATATTTTGTTGCGCATTAAAACTGAATCTATTTTTTTCCATCTTCGTTATCTACGATGTGCTGCAGAGGCCTCCCCGTTGTTGAAACTTCTCCGAAAATCTTGCGAACCTTCCATTTTATCACCTGTGAGATTAAGAAAATAGTCAAATTCATTCTATTTTGTTAGTCTTGATGAATTCAGTGAGTAAGCCATTTCATATTCTGAACACTATCTTACCATTAAAATACTATTATTTTCAAACAAGAAAATTACACACTTGCTAAAAACCGAATTATTTTATTAATATTGTTGATTAGAGTAACTGCTGCCGACCGTGAGATCTATCTTTTTCACGAATGAATGAATAGTTTATCGCATATAGAAATCGAAGCGTTTTATCTATGCTCGTAGAAAAGGAATATTCTTCTTGAGATCTGATTTCAAAAAAGTAGAATTTATTGAAAACATAACGATGTTTTTTTTTAAACCAAATTTCAAATACAGTAAAAAGAAAGGAATATTGACCTAGAATACATAGAAAAAAAAACAATAGCCTAATTCTAGTTCTGACGAGCAGGTTGCCGTGTACTATCCTCGACATACTCTTGATCATTATTGACTGTGCCAATCATTTTTACTTCTTCTTGATTTTGTGTATCACCTGCAGTTAAAAGTCCTGCAATTACAGCAGTTTCATAATCAACACCTTCGACTAAACAGTCCGGTACATTTTCTTCAAAGATCATGGTGGCTACTTCTTTACCGGCGAACGGAGGCAGATTGTAGAGACGAAGTCTTTTTAATGACCTGACAAAAGAATAACAATAATAATTAGAAGTCTTCAGATAAAATAACACCAAAGTTCATACTTAAGACGACAGAGAGCAAGTATTCCAGTAATACCAACCGATGGACATTCACTTATATCAAGAAATAATAATTGATTTTGGAAATCATCAGCAAGTCTAGATAGAAACCAATCATCTACGTGATGACATTTAGCCAAATACATAGCTTTAATATTTGCACAGCCAACTAAAACGATAAAATAGAACATTGAGTTAGAAAATTCATAAGCCAAGTATTTTAAACTATCTTTTGTGTCTTAACAATAAACGATAAAAACAATCAGAGATTTAGTAAATTTATAAAAAGAATTGTTCTTAGGATTACTTTTCCTATCAAATGCCTACTAATAGAATCCGAGAATTTCGTTTGAAAAGTATTGATTCTCTAGAAGTGTATGTATGTTGCTTTCACTCGATGAATATACATTACAATAGATCACAATCCTACCTCAATATTCACCTACCATAATGATCTAATCCGTCGATATTTATCATTGATTGTGAGAGATCCACAGCTTCCAATTGAAAGTTAAAATTAAGTGATAATGTACCCTTTGGTTTTTCAAATTTAGTAACCCATTTTAGACGACCATTCATCCGAAATCTTCCGTCATACTCTATGGTGCGAGATGCTGCATAAACGTCAGGCCCTTGTTCAAAAAAATCTTTCTCCGCAAACCTACATTTAAATATATTTAATCATGAATAAACAAGAAAAAAATCATTGACATACTGATTTCGTTGTTGATAATTACGCATTAAAATCGTTCTTTTTAAAAATCCCGGTTCATTAACACGAGCTTTATATGATTGAATAATATCTGCAATGGCGCGAGATTTACCGGGAATTTCTAAATTTGACTTTGTTAACCAATAAGGTTTCTGCTTTGGTAGTCTCTCTAGAATCATAAATAAAAATAAAAAAAGAATTATTTTTTCTATCTTTTTTTTGATATAGTCTTACCTTCTGTAATATTCTTTAAATTTCTTAATATAAATGAAAACCTCATTTGTATTACTTTTTATAACATCTAGAATACATTAAACAAATTTTATGAGTTCATTTTCGGTCAGGTTTCTCGTCTCAAACAAAAAGAGTATAATCAACAAACAAACAAATGCTATACAATATACACTATACATAACGAAAATATAAATAAATTTCTTCTTCCATTGATTCACTAGAGAGTTTCTTTCATCGATCTTGGACTTATATTATCCCAGTCTTGATTCACTACGGTTAACCATGGTGTTGTATTTGCTGGTAATGGTTTTTCAACGCCTTGAAAATTTTGACAATCTGAATCATGACATTTTTGTCGATAAGTTCCTTTACGCATATCGACTACAAAGCTAAATGCAAAAGATTCGATTGTATTTATTAACTAATAAAACAAAAAATTTGAATTTACTAGATGTTATTATTTTTATGATGACGTTGAATACGTTCACAATATTTGTAATTGCCAGCATATAAGAAACCGATTTCCCATCGGAAATCATTTTGAATATGTTTAGCTTTATATAGACGACTCATACGTTGATCACCTGTAGCATCGTTTTTATCTTGTGCAACATTATCCATGAAATTGGCAAGTTCAGGATAATCTAATCGTACTTTGTCAAGATCGTCTATTACGTATGATGCTTGTTGTGAACGTGGATTTACAGATTTCGTATTACTAGTTGTGCATACATCATCGACATGAATAAAACGTCGAATGGGCCTACAAATTGAGAATTTCTTATTCAGATAGAATTACTATACAAAATGAAAATAGTCTTCTGAACAACATGTTTGCGCGTTACGGGAGTTAGTTGGAGATTTAAAATCGTTAAGTAAAATCAGAAACTCTTTGAAAGTCTCGATAATAAATACTAAATAAGGTTTGTTAAGCGAGAAGACCAACGAATATAGATGTGAAGGTTTCGATTAAACGAAAAGATTTATAGTAAAATTCAAATTACTAATTTAGAGATTTCTCTTCGGACATTATTTTTCCACTCTATGAACCTCACGAAGAATTCTCAAAGGATCTTTCTAACGGAGCAACAAATGTTGCCTTGATGAAATTTCCGATCACTCATTTATTTATTTATTTACCCATTAAAATAAACTAACGAAGCCATGAATATTTGTCGTTCAGCTTCAGTTGGTGGCCCAGATAAATTTGGATCAGGACGTTGTGTATGTGGTTTCCATTGATTTTCAGGTGCAACAGTAAAACATTCTAGTTTATCAAATTTACTAGATCGTAATAATCGAAATGCACGATTTTTTGTGTAAACACCTACGAAATGAAAAACAACATAATGTTTGAAAGACACTTACGAAAAATATTTCAATGTGGAAGAATTACCTATATCACAAAACCATGTTATTGCATTGTTACCATTTTTATTTAAAACAAATTCAATAATATCTCTAAAACGTAGTTGCGAATCATCATCAACACATGCACAATGGTCAAATCGCGATAGATATGGTTGAAGGGAAACAAGAAGATTCTTCGCAAAGACCGTCGAATCCAGCGTTGATGATGTTTGTTTATTTTGAAATGGTGAAACATTCTGAGTTGCTGCACATTGATGATTGATTAAGCAGCCGTGAATATCTTCGAGGATGAGATTCACAAACTTTCCGACAGCTTGATTATCTAAGAATGGATCTTTAGTTTGAAAGATTAGATGACGACTAAATTTTCTTGATGATCTATTGCATGAAAAAGAATTGTGTTTTCACTTTTACTATTCAGAATTTCAATCACTTACGTTGAGTCTAGAACGAGTACATCTTTAGTAGAATAATTTAGTTCGTCACTTCTTGTGCGCATAAAACTAAGTACAAACTAGAAAAAACTAATAGATTATTCTTATGTTGACTATTCATTAAGAAGTTCGAGACTTTAGAATTGAAGAACTGAGATAATTTACATTGTACGTGTAAATCTTTCTTTTTAGAGTATATACTCAAATAATAAAACTTGAAGTGAATTCTTCTAAGTAGTCAACTGTAGAGTATGGACATCTTTCATGTAACCTACGACGCAAGAGCATCCGTACAAATGTTTGAGATTATTACAGAGCGAGGATGAATCATAGAAATTGAATTCACATGTTTCTGGTAGAGTGAAAAGAGCTCTTTTAAACGATGTATGATTTATTTATTCATAAATAAAACGAAGATTGATGCACCAAAAATATGGTGGACTTGTAAAATGAATTGTTACCGGATGTACCAAACGTTTTTTCGGCATTTTTATTTCTCATACATCACAGTCTTCTCAAATAATACAATCTTGATTTCATTGAAAAATGCGCCGCAAAAAGCTCTACAAAAAATGTATACAGAAATCCATATTAAATGGGTTTCATGATGTTTTCCATACTCAATATGAGTAACGTACACGATAGTGTAATATCCTAACATAATAAAAATGTTTGGAAGACTTTTTCGTTTTGCATACATCTCAGCTTGAGAAAATGATAACAGCTCGATTTGTTTTTGAAAGATGCGCCATGAAAAGCTCTACATAAGCTGTATGAACATGGCTCTACTGTCAAACAAACAGCGTCTACGCAACATTTTTATTATGCTCAACACCCTGGGACATTTCCCTACCATGTGGGGTGTTCATATTGAGTATGGAAAACAGCACGAGAACCGGTTAACAGAGATTTTCATATACACCTTTTATAGAGCTTTTCATTACGCATCGCTAAACAAAACATAAGGATTTTATCATGTTCCATTGCCGAGATATACGCGAAAAAATAAAAACTGTCGTAGAAGTTTCGGTACACCTGGTAACCATTCATTTTACAAGTCCACCATATTTTTGGTGCATCAGTCTTCGTTTTATTTATGAGTGAATAAATCATATATCGTTTAAAAGAGCTCTTTTCACTCTACCAGAAGACATGTGAATTCAATTTCTATGATTCATCCTTGCTCTGTAATAATCTCAAACATTTGTACGGATACTTTTGCATCGTAGGTTATATGTAATATGAATAGTTATGGATATAGAAAACTAATGATATGGATTTACACCTGGATGAAATTGTTTGTTAGCTTAGATCCATCAATCGTTGGATTAGCAGTAATATCAAATTCAAGATCAAAATAAAGTTTCGATGGTTTTTCTACAAGAAAAAAAAGGAGTTTAATCTATCAGCCTTAATCGAAAAGTTCTTTATACTATCAACGATGATTTCATAACAGTGTCGTTGATTCGCCGGCAATCGACTAAATCATTATTTTTAAATAATTATTATGAAAATAAGCAGCACTCACTAATATTCATGAATAAAAACATCAATATCGGCGACTTGGTATCGCCGTGTTCCGCCTGGCTGTGATTCAAAGTTGAACAAATATAAAATTTCATCCTAACAAAAAAATATAGCAAAGAAAAATATTTTTTCAAATTCATTTCTCATATTTCCTGTGTAAATATTCTTTTCGTTTTTTTGTTGTTGTTCATTCATATATTCGAGTGCTTCGGCTTGCGTCCGAAACGTTCTTGTTGCATGTGCCATTTTCATAAATGTTAGACCATTATTATGATTCTGACCTTTTCTTGGCAAACTTTCATCAATATTAGCAAGTGGCACACGTTTTCTATTATTCGGAAAAAAAGAAACAATGAAATCGAAGAATAACGTTTTTTTTTTTAAATCTTGCTTTGTCGGATTGTAAAATGTATTCGTTGTCATGTTTAGTAATTAGAGGGAAAAGCACTAAAAACAAGAATCTGCAAGTATAATTATATCCAAATCAATAAAGTATCTTTCAATATTTTTATAAGATTTTTTTTTCCGTTTTTGCTTTATGTATATACAAATGCCATAATTCACAGCTCACTTTTTTTACAGCAATGAAGGAAAAGAAAAGAAGAAGAAGATTCACCACACAAACATCAAATAACACTCGTACATGACGAAAAAAAAGGAAGATGTTGTGTTTATTATTTATTTCAGTGTGATCATGTTTCTCGTGTTTTCTGATTTGTGTCTGTGAGATTGAAATGGGAGAATAAGCAAACAAAAAAAGAAAACAAGAGAGAATCAAAGATAAACCAGAAGAAAAAATCTATCTCTATGATACAGAGCACTGTTTAAGTAATATATGTATATATATATAATAATAATAATAATAATAATAATAATAATAAGAGAGAGAGAAAAATCAAAAGGGAAAAAAAACTGTAGTGTGACAACAACAAAAGAAAAAACGAAACTTGCGTATGATTTGTTTCAATCTCAGAAGTAGAACAAAACAAAACAAGCTTAGAAAAGAGAGTGAACAAAAAATTATTGATTTCTTTCTAAATCATCTCGGTCTCTCTTGTACAATTAAATGGAAAAACGAAAAATATTGTTCTATTGATAGACCAGATAGTTACGCAGAGAAGTAGGCAATGTCAAATGATTAATTAAATGTAAATTGGTTCGGCCTAATCTTTTACGTATAACTCGTCGACAAGTATCCATTAATTGCAGTGGTTCAGCTAGAAGAGAGAGAAAAAAATTTACTTTATGCAAACTCTATTTTACTTTGTAACCTACGCTCTAATCCATTGATATAACGCATTGTTATTTCACAATGACCCCATACTGATGAAACCATTGGATAAAGTGCACCCTTATCTTTAAGATCATTAAATGCTACACCTAAGTATTGTCCGTCAACAATATAAGCTAACGTTCCTTCTTCAAGGTCAAGAACAACATAAAATTTATCGGGTACTACAAAACAATCATCAGATTTCGATGGATACGAGATACCATTGTTATTTAGAGCATCAGCTGGATCAGTCAATGTCGATGTGGTTGTCGGAGATAAAGAACTGGACGATGGATACTGTGTTGAAGCATAAACACTGTTCACACCTTTATGATAAAGTTTATTGCGACCTAAATCCCATCCCCAAGAATCTTGATTCATTCCAACAAGTGCTTGATAGCCTGGACAATGAAGTGGGGCTTTGATTGTTCCAACTCCTACTACAGCATGTGTACCACGTTGTCTTGTATTCCTAAGATATGTATATGTTATATATAGAATTTAAATTATCTATATATTTACCATTCGATTTCCCACACGTGAATGCCCGTAGTAAAGCCTTTTTTACATCGAACAGCATCTGTACTTTGTGCCACAGGCTAAAATAAATATGACAAGAAAAACGAAATCCTTGTTTTTTTCTATTGAGATTAAATTTTTTTTATTTACATGTCGATGAAAAGTGCACGGATCATTATGTTTAACAAATATATTCATTGAGCGATCATCATGATTCCATCCGTATTCAACTTGTTTTTCACGTGACACAGGCGGTCGATCAAGAAGAATATCAAGTCGAATTGGAAAATGTTTACTTGAATCTAACGATGGATGATTTGTAATATTTGAATAATGATATTGACATACTACATTTGAATCGTTATTATTATTGTTATTATTATAGTATGAATTTGTTGACGAATCCGATGTTGATAATGTTGAATTATGTGGTTGATGTTGACGTGGTACTGAATTGAATGCAATTAATGAAAGAGTCGAATTTGTCAGATCTTCACTTGTTTGTGATGATGGACCTGATATGGTTGAATGTAAATTAACTATTTTACCATTACGGAGACCCATCGATGATAATGATGAGGATATTAAATCTTGTTGTTTTGGTATACGTGAACGACGACTTGCTGTTGCTACTGTTGTAATTTGATTATTACTTGTTAATGATGCACGCCGTAAACGTGATCGTAATGGATATTTTTTTTTAATAGGATTTAAATTTGTCGGAATAGTAGGATTCGAAGTAAGAATTGATGTGGAAGCTGATTCACTAGGTATATTTGATAACTGTTTCTTTCTATTAGTTAAACGTCGACTTCGACGTAAAGTTATTGTGTTGGCTGATGGATCGTTCAAATCCACACGCTAAAATGAAAATCGGTCATATTAGTTATTTTGAAGAGAAATATTTTCTCTCTGTAATTTATATTACTTTCGTTAATTTTTTTCGTTTCGTATGAAGCGGTTTTTGTTTACTGTTCGTTGCTATCGCCTTAGATTTTTTTGTACTATTATTTAATTCGTGCCGAATCCCAGTTGATTTTGTTTTTCTGGGTAACACCATTTGTACTGTAATTTATTATGATTAAAATAATTGGCAACAAAAAGATATGGCTGTTTTTTATGTACTGATAAAATGGTATTTAACAAATCAATATTGAAATTGGTATATGTGTTCATCGACGACTGAAACAAACCAGTGGAGAATGTAGAGACAAGATAGATAGATGAACCATCGAGGGTTGTACAATAGCAATAACAAGTGACAAGGGATGATTAATAAAATAAAGAAGGATCTACAAGAAAAAGCTGATGAAATATTAACAATTGGTTAACACGACATGAGAAAAAAACGACTCAATAGTCTACAACAGAGTGGTACATCTAAGGTACAAGTAAATAAACAACAATATATCAAAAACAAGACGACATTATTAGGTAGACAGACGTAAATGTAATACACACAATCGATCAATCGACATTAGTGAATTAGTGACATTGGAAGAAGCATATAAAAAGTAGAAATCTCATAATTAAATGAAAATTTATAATGAAAATGAAAAATTTGCATATATTTTTCCCCAAATATCTATTACATAGATGTCACAAGTTTACAATAGGAATCACATTGCTTCAGAGGGTCTTATCATTATTAGCTAAACACATGAGGAAATTGAACATAACATGCAATATCGAGAATATAAGAAATTACTAACGACCATGTAACCGTATTACCATACAAAATCAATCATTATCACGAACAATTCTTTTCTTTTTCTCGTCGTCATTTATTAGTGAAAATAATAAATCATACAATCTAGTTTTAGCATGAACAGATCTTTCGATAAATAAAGCGTATTTTTTGCAACTGTGGGTATGAAACAAGAGTCTTATCTTCACGTACGATCACAGCCTCACTTCTCCCATATATTATCAGTTGATAATGAAACTGTTTTCGTTCGTGACCTAGATAGACGACATGGAAGACAGTGCGGGTGTGTTACTAGTTGTAGTGAAGAGTCTTCTCCGGTCGAAGAAAACGATCAGTAAACGGTCGTATACGATACAAATACAGCCCGTTTTACGTGTCGTATTTTCCCCGTATAACAGGGGCAGTAATACAGCCGTATGTTCTATACAATACGATAATATTACACCGACTTTACGAGGTTTTACGGCTGATATACAATGTCCGTGTATGACCGTAATACTGCCCCAGTTAAAACGCCTTAATACGGCCGTTTTACGACGGAATACTATGCAAAAACGACCTTTTACGGTAATATTACGCCGGTTTACGGTGGTCCATTTTGATCGACCTGCGTTATTCGTGCCTCATCAATATAATGGATTATGTCCAATATAGCATCATTGAAAGAATACGTTCTTTCTTTGTTTTCTTCGTCTACGTATGACAAACTATGACTAGGGGTATAACAGATCAGGGGAACTACCTGAACAGATCTCCTAATCTGATCTGATCTTTTCGAACAGCTCTTTCGCTCATATGATCTATATCTGGATCTGAGAGCTGTCGTACCCCTAACTATGACTTGATAAAACTTACTTTGGTCAAGTATCTATTAGTGGTGAAGTTTTGTATAAATATAACGTTAGTATTACATATAGTAGTGAATGTCATCGCACTCGGGATATTTTGAGTTTATGATTTCTCGAATGGAATGAAAATATAATCTCGATTTCTTCATGCTAAAATTGAAATTCGTATTGTTTTCAATCAACAACTGCATTACTAATCTTTCATTGGTGTTTTTCTTTTTGAGTAATCTTAAAATAGTACATAATGATTTTTTAATATCCCATATTTCGACAATACATAACAACTTCTATTTTAAGCCTATAAACATTTTCCATAAATAAAACATACTCGATGGTATTTATGGGACTACGTTTTTTCGGTTACATCGAAGTTTATTATAATACTAATAATAAAAATCTATGAATAGAAAAAACAACGTAAAAGAGAGGACTTGTGTCTTATGTCCTCTCTGTAAAGTTTCTTTTTATAGTGGTTCACAATAGTTCAGGTTGAAAACTTAGATAGAAGTAAAACTTGTTTGACAATCCCTAATCCACTCTCCCCAGACGACTCCCCGGGGAGTTCCTGTCGTGAATCCCCGGGGATTTCTCTGGGGAGAATTGATCAGATTTTTTTAAATAAAAAGAAACTTTTTAATTTTTTAAAAATTAAGAAGAATTTATTAGTAATTAGATATTTCATCCATTTCTCCCAGACAACTCCCCGGGGAGTCCCCAGGGAGTCCCTGTCGTAAGCCCCTGGGGATTCTTCGAGGGAGAGTTGATTAGGGAATGCAGAAACGAGGATATAGCGAAAAAGTAATAATAGCAAAAAATGAAGAGAAGAAATAATTATGAATGTATAGAAAAAGAACAATAGCTTAGTCAGCAACGTTAAAGATCGAAAAAATGTGCACTTTACGAAAAGTCCCATCACTATATGTGGGACCTTACATATCTCATGAAATATCATATACTTATATATATATATATATATATCTTTGTACATGTAGATGGGGACGACGATATTCGAATTGAGTACCCATGTCGCCTCTTTTTTACCAACTGCGCCGCAGTTACGCACAGAGTCAATTTTACGTCGCAGTTACGCGTAAATACGACTCATTGATCGTAGTGAAGACCTTTATAGGAAACTACGCTTACTGCGACACAGACCAACGTAACTGCGCCCTAGTGATCGCATCATACGATCTGTTGTAACTGTAACTGACCAATTCCAAAGAATTCCTCCTTATTTGTAATTAGCCACTCTAGGACTGTGAAGCTTAGTCAGAGAAAGTTAGTTACTATAAAAAGCACTGTCCACTACAGTTAGGCTCATAAGTCATTCCACTATATAGTAGAATACGCATTCCGAATTTTTTTGTTGAAATTTTTCGAATCCTTTGAATATTAATAAAAAATTTTTTCCTTATTTTTCTAATTTTTTCTAGATGTTAATTTTTTCGATTTTAAAAAATTTTTTTAAACGCTAATTTTTTATATTTTTTAAATTTTCCTAATGAAAATATTTTTTCGTTTATTTATTAGAATGTAAAATGCTTTTCTAGATGTTAATTTTTAAAAAGTTTTCTAATTAAATTTTTTTTCTGATCTTTAAAATTGTAAAAATTTGTCTACATGTTAATGTTTTTTATTTTCGTCAATTTAATTTTTTTAAAGTTTTAATTTTTTAATAATGTTTTTATTCTTCAGAATTTTGTTTTTAAATTTTTTATAAAAATTTTAATTCTGTAGTTTTAAGTTGTTTATTTTGTGTACTTAAAAATTTTTTCTTTCAACTCAGAATAAAAATATTGCTAAAATGAAAACCTAATCTATGTAATCTGTTGTAGCAATTGTGACGAAGTTGCGCCGTAACTGTAATGGCACTTACCCGTAATTACGAATAGCTGCGACTCAGTTATGCGCAGCTATGATTTTTTCACCGTAGTTATGTGTAACTACGTAGCCATTTTTCGCAATTACAGGTCACTGTGCGATCGCAGTTTCATCGCAATGAAACACATGAGTGAAGACTCCTATGTATTTCTGTAGATGTAACTAAACGTTTTATCGAATATTTAGAGACGACTGCTTTTTATTATGATTGTTGACTAATTTTTGTTTATATTAAAGGATGAATATAGATGTTGTCTTCATTGAAGAGGTTATATTAAATGACTTCCTTATTTTCAGAAACAAAAATTCAAGAAAGTTTTCTCCGTATGATAACCGCATTCAACAAGAATTATATTATATTAAGATATATGAATCAGCATTCTTTTATAGTGCAAAAAAAATATTTACGTGTAATACTATTAGCAAATTTAGATGACATACATATCATAAATCATATTAAAAAGATATTATGTATATTTTATTTCTATTCAACCTGCCATGATTTTTATCAAACAATCGTCGAAAATTAAAGGGTCAATAGGTAAAGATTTAGACTTAGTTTTGGTTGTATATGTTGTATGCGAAATTAGAATTCTAATTTTGACTGGGCAAATTTAGTATGTTTTTTAATAAATCATAAAGCTTGAAGATATTTCAACAAATAGAAAGCAAGATCACCATGCATAAGGGTAAGGATGCGAGTGAGGGCGACGGTGACGCTGAGGGTGACAAAACTACTTTGGTCAATTTCAGATGGGGCCTGAGTCACGGTTGAAGGAAAAAAGAGCTGAGCAAAGCAACAACCTCATTCAACTATTCATCCTCACCCTCACTGAGACCCATATAGCTAGTACCGAGATTGACACGCGTTCCAATTCACCCTCATGACTGTTCGAGACAACTTTTTCTTCTATTTGTTGTAATGTCTACAAGTTTTATGATTTATAAAAAGATATGCTAAATTTGCTCCGTCGAAATTGGAATTTCAATTTTGCTTAGAAAAATTTAGAATCTACCGAGACTCCAATTTCGCCTACGACATATATATATATATATANGAAATCTTTGGGGGAGTAACTGACCCTTTTATTTCAGTGTCGCGGCGTGGGGCGCGTAGCGCTCCCCGCAGAGCCGCTACCAAAATTCGTCTCTGTGAACGAACACACATCTATTTTCAGTTAGGTTTTACCTCGGAAACTGAAATCGCTGCTGACGTCACTCACTACCATCATACTTTTAGTATTCCTACACCATTGAAAACAATTCCTGCAGCTGAACTTATATATATGTAACTAAAACGAAAGCGTTCGCTAAAGATATGCTTATGATTAGTTTCGTTTTGCTTTGCTGTTTATATTAGAACAGGAATCAGGCAGCTACTCGGGTGAACTTACGAAAGCCGAAAATATTTTAGTATTTACTTCTCGTTTATCTTATAAAAATAAATTAGAGAAAATCATTATCCTTATTCTATTGAAAACAAAGATTTTTATTAACTATATTTTATAAACATTAAATATTTATTCTTTGTAAATAAAAAGAATATTTTTCGTTATAATAAAGCGATAAATTAGAGAAAATATTTATCCATATTTTTTCAAATACAAAAATATTATTAATCTTTATTTCATAAAACCAGTGGTTGTATTTATATTCGTTTCATTTATCTTCTTATTCTCAACTACCGATACCCAGGTCGACTGATCCGATAGGAACCTGGAAATATCCTACAATCCGATACAGTTCTATCGGATTCCGGGTCGAGGATCCGACATCGATTCCTCGACCCAGAATCCAACGATAATTCTGTAAGATCTGACAGGATCCGATAAAATTGTATTGGATTCCAGTCGGATCGGATGGGTTCCGATAGGTGCCTACTATCGGATTGCTCGACCTGGGCTGATTTGCAGTCCAACTTTAACGAATAAATTACGATTGTATGAATCTGCAAATGTAACTTTTATTGTCTTTAGTGGTAACTTTTCTTTGTTTATTAATCGGATAACTTTTCGAATTTAAATCCTTGATCTGTCAGTGATTGTTTGATTTCTTGTTCATATATCTCGAGGTCGACTTGTTTAGCAAATGCCTCTTTATCTATATCTATATCTATGACACGTTGAATCGAGTGTGAAATGTATATAGTAGATTGATGTTGTTCGTTTTTATAGATTACCGATGATAACTCGTTTAATAGACGACTGAATGATTTCACATCATTTGCATACAGTGTAAATGTATTTGAATGATTTTTTTGGATATTTGAGACTTTAACGTCCGGAAGGTGATTCTTTATAAGATGATTATGATTTTGATTTTAGTTAGTGAACATGCTTCCAATATCAGTGATGAAATCACTAATTCAGCTCTTGCTGCTTGAGTTGGTGGTAGTTCATTAGTAATAGTTGGTTGTTGAGGGGTTCCTGTATTAGGTGTGCACACTCGTGCATTGTCTTGTTCGCCTTTCCTCCGATCATGCAGGCCTCCGCCTCTACGTGGCGGCATCACTACTGGTGTTTTGATTCAAAACTTCTTCAGAATATTGTAATTAGTATATTGATTATGCCTTGATTTTGTTTTTTTTGACTTTTATTTTCCTTGATTGAACTTTTAGTAAATAGCGGGCAATGTATAGATAAAACGATATACGTCTAACCGTCAGCGCACAGGAAAGAGGACTGATGGATCTACGTAACGGTGTAAAGTTAAATAGTCTACGTATTATTTCATGTTTATTCTTTGAATATCTTCTGATAAAAAACAGCCTAAATGTGAATTTTCTGATTCAGTCAATCATCATGATTATCATTTAACAGCCAGAGAATAAATATTCTTCAGGTTTATCATTTCAATGTAAATATACATTAAATCAAATGCCATGATAAGTATTTCTATGCATTAGATACACTCCTGAAAACTGATAAACATTATAAGAAGGAAAAAAATTCCCGTATCAAATGAGACAATCATTACTATTAATAGATAACATCATGGAGCAAGCAAACTATTTTCTCCTCGTCTACACAACATATGATTCATTGCTAGAATTTTATACATGCGAGTCATTTGTATTCTATATTACATTTTATCGAACCAGCAATTAATTGTATCATTTTTCTATGACAGAAAACTAAAGCAAAATTGACAAAGAATAATTAAGTAGTAATCGTCTGTCATTGAAAAACTATTTCTTTTCACGTGAGAACAAGCAAAACAAAACGAACTTTGTGAAAACAAATACTTCTTGTGTATTTTAAAAAAAGTAAAAAGAGTCTTCTAGTTGATGTGTATCGTATTATTTTATAGAAAAAAATAACACAATGTTAGTAAAAAAATAATATTGAAATAACTAATCACTACTTATATCCAAACAAATACTGCAATATAATGATGGTTGTTTGGATGTTTAAATGCATTCACTTTGGCATTCTCATGAGATAATTTTTTGAGAGGAAAACAAAGTAGGTGAACTATTTTGGTTGTGAGATAAAGAAAATAGAACGTTTAAGAAAAAAAATAAAATTTTTATCATGTCAAATCACTGGGTTCAAACATTCGTGATCAAATAAATGCTAATCTTCATTCCCATTCAGTTGTAGCTAGAAGTAGAAAATTAGAACAAAACGAAAAAAAATAATGTTTTTCGTTTTACCTGGAGGTTTTGATGTCAAATCGTATAGAATTCGACTTATACCTGGTACCTCGCTGTTAATTGTTTCACACATTTTATTCAGCATTTCAGCGGGAAATGTTTCTCCAGGTATAGCTGATGTTCCAGTCATGAAGTCTTTGGTGAGAAATGTACGTAAAACAACTGAATGTTTACTACTATTATTCGATTGAACGTGCTCATTCAAATTCATATCTCTATCAAATTCTATTGGTATCAATACAACAGGCATTTGACTAATTGAATTATAGGCACCGTATTGCTTCATAATTACCATAGCATGATAATCACAAGCACGAGCCTTATCGATAATATCTGGCGTTAGTGTAGTACGTGTAACTTGTGTTATTTCAGAATCGAGAATTTTTTTACCCTAAAATAATGTATCAAATAAGAGAAGCAAAATAAAATCTTTTAAAATAATTACAAGAATATAAACAACTCGATTAATTTGATGACAAGCTTTCGTTATCATTCGAGCAAGAATAAATAATTCATTCCAATTTGGATTTTCATCATTTGAACTGATGGCTGCAGCAAAACTATATGTACGAGCATCACCTTGTACACCGACACTTCGAATCTATAGAAAATCCTATTAAAAGAAATTCGAAGTTTTATTTGATCGAACTTACTGGAAGTAATACTGATGTATAATCATGTTTATCAGATGATGTAAAACTTTTCAAAAGTGCTTTTTCATTCTCGGTAAAAACCTTATCTAATCTTGCTAATAAATCATCCTGTTTTTCAAACATTGTTGAATAATTAATTATTATTTTTAATAATGATGATGTTTGTGGAAAAGATTCTACTGGCATATGAGGTTCATCAATGCATAAAATTCGTATAGCTAGACCAGGTCCAGGAAAAGGATGACGATGGATAACATCAGCATGAAGTCCTATTTTTAAACCAATTTGTCGTACTTCATCTTTATGAAATTCTTTTAATGGTTCTATAACACGATCTAATTTACGTAATTCACGTACCATTGGTGAATCATTATGATGTGTTTTGATTGCATCGGCATGACCGCCTTGACACGCTAAATGCGATGCACTTTCAATCAAATCAGGTCTTAAAGTGCCTTGTGCCAAAATAATATCATCAAATGTAAAATTATTATCACGTAGAAACTCTTGTACAACTTTAATAAATGTATCACCGATAATTTTTCGTTTATGTTCAGGATCGATTTCTTCGCTTAATGGCAAAGTTTCTTCAAGTAATAAATCAGCATCAAATAAACTTAAACAATTCGTTGCCATTGATGTGCGTCGTTGTGATGTTGAATTTTTTTCATTCGGTAATAATTTTGGTTTCGCTCGAACGTAAGTTTTTGCTTGAGAAAAACGTTGACTAGCATCGATATAGTTAACTGTTGCAAATTGAGATAGTGTGGTTCGGATTTCATGACTTTCATTATGTCGTAAGAATCCATTGTCGATAGTGACGATTTTCACTTGTTCAACTGGCAAAGCACGTGTTAACAGAGCAGCACAAACAGAACTATCAACGCCACCACTACAAAGGACAAAAACTGGTTGATCTTTCACAAATGATCGAATATTATTAAAAGCTTCTTCAATTCGACAACCCATGGTAAATGTTGCTCGGCAATGAGCGATGTCAAAAAGGAAATTTTTAAATACTTGTATGCCATTTTCCGTTAGATCAACCTTAATTAAGAAGGAAAAGAAAATTATGATAGATGAAATCTTAGAAATTGTCTTCTGTAAAACATGAAATTACTGCTTTAATTTTTATATTAATCAATTTAATTTACCTCCGGATGAAATTGAACTCCATAAATCGGCTTTTCTTTATCAGCACATGCAATAATAAATGATTCACTGGTACCAGTAGATATTAAATTTTCACCGAGTTGTCCAATACTATCTCCATGTGTCAATAAAACATTTTCTAATTGTTTCATATCTTTAAAAAGCGGACATCCGTTTACATCAAGTTCAACTTGAAATTGACCATCTTCTCGTATAGATTGTCGTATAATCGTACCGCCACGCTGTTTATTTAACATTTGTAATCCATAACAAATACCCAATATTGGTAAATTACATTCGAATAGTTTTGGATCATAATACACCGGATTCAAATCGTTCACCGAACCTGGGCTACCTGTAATAATAACTGCTTTATATTGATGTGCAAGTAATTCGTTGACTGATGTTTGTAATGGTAAAAGTTCAGAATGAACTGATAGTTCGCGTATTCGACGATCAATAACTTTAGCATATTGTGAACCAGCATCGAGTATAGCCACTCTATCATATTCATCGAAATGTTGTTGACACTCGCTCATTATCATATACTTATCGATCGTCTAAAAACATCTGGAATATATATGATTGAAGCGTTGAACTACGCAATATTTTATTTGAAAAAGAAAAAAGAAAACTTGAAAGAAGTATTCTTGACAATTGGATAAAATAAAATAAAACATGTACGAATTTACAGGAGAAAAGTATTTTCTAGAAGATTAGATGTCGACAAAACTCATATGAATTAAAATTAAAATTTTATGTCAAATCTTGATTATAAATAGACTAAAAAATGTCAGGATTCTGTCTTTTAATCGGGACGTTCAATAAAATTTCAATCGACTATTATATGAATCTCATCGATGTGTTATCTTCTAGAAAACTATTTGCTGTACGATTTAGAACTTCAAAAAAAAAACAAATCTACTCTGTCCTACAACTTGTATAAGTTCTGCATGCCGAAATACGAAAGAAAAATATATCTAGAAAAATTTTCGATCTGTGCTTTATGAGTCGATAAAGAAAGAGTACACGAACAAGACATGCAAAATAGAATAGAATTTCAAAAAGAAAGAAACTGTCGGATAATATTCCTAATAATAATAATAATAATTTTTGTTTTGTCTAAATACACTCGTATACATTTCCTATCATTAAATACTTCGCTCTTGTAATCCGAATACAAAAGAAATAATGTAAAATGAACAGCAATTTATATTCGACCCGTTTAAAAAGAAACAGTTACAGTTTTTACAAAAAGAAAACAAAACAAATATATCTAGTTTTTCCCTATGAAAGATGATGCGATGATACATCGAGTGACCATCCTTTTCGTTCTTCTTCCTCAATAGTCTGCCAATTTGGTGAATGAACACCTGGTAAATGATGAGTACAATCTAAAACATCATTCCAATAGTCTATAGTCCACACAAGACCACTCTGAGCTATATCCGTCTGTTTTGATTGATATTCAACATTGTATGGAGCAAATCTACAATGATGACAATCTTCAATAATTGGTTTTGCAGTGATATGAACATAGAAGTCGCATTCATCGCTGGTATGAACATTTAATTGTTGACAAGCTATGGCGAACTCACATTGATGACATTCATCGATTTCGACTGTTCTTGAGCAAGGACCGGCAATTATAACACAACCATGAAGATTTTTAATGTGGAGTGAGGATGGAATACCTTTTACAAATATTTCACAATGTTCTAAATTTTCGATTGCAATATCTTTTCCGTTTACGTCATTGGACTCGAAATGAATAAGTTCATCATGCTTATTGATAACATTAACCATGTTGTCTGAAATTGAATGTAATTCTTCTGTTGCTGAAAGCTTACTGAACAAATCTTCGATTTGAGGTTTCATCGGTAGATGGTCTTGCTCGTGTTGTTTCGTTTGACGGCATGACTCACTTTCATCAGTTGATTCCATGTTTTAAAGAAAATACTAGAGTAAAACAGAATAAAATTTTCTTTTATGAATGAAGTATAATGTTGATGCTGATAAACAGTGTGATTGGTTTCTGAGTCAAGACGAAGTAGGTGTATCGCTTAATAATTTGTTATGTTGTGTAGGTGATGTTTTAGAGGAGACTATTACTTTCATCAGACTATTTATTGTCCTTGAATAATCAGATGATTGACTGAAGGAAAAAAAGCATCGCCTCCTAATGATGTCATTTGAAAGACCTGTTTTCAATAGCAAACATTTGATTGGATAATTATTATAACCAATTCGTTTGTTTCATGAGTCATAAAAAATGATTTCCTCTCAAAAGTGTCATATCAGAGTATAAATTACAGTAATAGTTCTCGAAAGTAATCCGTCATTTTTGCGAAGTTCTGTTTTCATTTTCGAAGAATATGACCTTGAGTATCAAAGAGTATTCTGACGGATCGATGATTGTAAATCCTGTATATTGATGAAAGCGAAAGCAAGAGTAATTCCAGTTGAATGACAATTACTACGCATCTCATTAAGCGACCATCATCTGCATTGCCTCTTTGATTCATTCTGTTTCGAACTAACTAACGAATATATAAAAATAATTTAGCTTTTGTGCAAGAAAAATTTCATTTAAAAGAAGCAACAAATTTGTTGTAATTTAAGATAAAACAGAAACTTCTATGCTCATTTATTCTTTGTAGTGAAGAACGTAAATTGATATTTAACAAGTAAATGAGAACTAAAAGCACAAGATTCATTTATCATTTGATGCATTGATAACAAAGAAAGAAAAGAAAACCAATCATTCACCTGAAGTCATGGTTTAGATGATAAGAGTAGTATGAAAGAAATATGAACTTTAATTTTATACGAGCAGTTGTATTAGAACAGAGTTCTGAATGAAATAAAATAGGATAGAAAAATTGTCCCTTACGATGACTCTTCGTATTCCGTTGTATAGAGTATTCAAAAACGTCCAGCGACAATCGATATTCTTTACATTTTGTTTCTTATTAGTAAACTTAGAATTCAATTGACTACTTGAATCTAGTCAAATTCAAGCTTATGAATTCGTTTTTTAATTTTTTCTGCATACACGCCAGGGTTCTGATTGAATTTCACTAATTAATCATTTGGAAGAGATTGAAAATAATCTATTTCTACATGAGACAGGTCAATCAAATCTAAATTAAATGTAGCCAGAAGCTTGTTCTTTGAAGCATAATTGAATGCATTCATTTCAGAAGACTGACTTTTTTTTTATGAATCATGACTTATTTCATTAAATGGTATGGCAATGATATTACCCTACTGCTTCTCATTTATGTTCAGTAGTTTTTTAATGATTTTCCTTTCGAAATTTATCGAGAGAAGCAAAGAAATAGCTACCAAAACCAATAAAGTTCGGGCACATCTGTAGATTGACAAAATCATTCTCACAAGCTGGTCCCATTGACAGATCATATAAAAAGATGTCATCTGTAGGTATGCTATAAAAAATAGGTACAAACTTATAGTATAAAACCACTATAGGTCATCAGGTATCATTTCACTTGATGATTATCCATCTGACTAAGAGATGAGTAATATTTTCGTGTACCAGCTGCGTACATCTACTAAACGATTATTGTTTACACTCAAATGAAAGTTGCTCACAATAAAAATAAAAAAGTTTAGCAGATGTTAACGTAGTTCAAATTCATATTTTAGAACTTTTATTTAAAATCTAAATGAATCACAGGACGAGTTATCAATCTGGAACTAATATTTTACGTGTGTCAGAATTGCAACTTGAATTTACTCAAACTGTTTGGTTAACTTCAGATT
This sequence comes from Rotaria magnacalcarata, assembly GCA_900239745.1. Lineage (NCBI taxonomy): Eukaryota > Metazoa > Rotifera > Eurotatoria > Philodinida > Philodinidae > Rotaria > Rotaria magnacalcarata. The sequence goes on from OENM01000075.1 coordinate 42,849, forward strand.
TTTAGATGTTGCTACAGTCATCGAGATGGAGAATACGATCATATCCTGTTTGAAATCGATTCTTTTTCTACCAATAAAATTGTGATCATCGACATTTGCTTTTCAGAAAATTTTTATCAAGATACTTTTTGTCTAGAAATGCTTTCTTTTATATTCTAAACATTTTTCGATACATTCAAAAGATTGTGCTAACCTCAACTTTCAGTTCTATCAAATATTTGCTAGTGGATTTCTAATCATACATCGATTTGCTGGAATTATTTCTACATTTCTGCGTCGGCAAAAATTAAAATTCAATTTTGTTGCCACATCCTTCAACCCAGATTTTACAATTTAATAATTCACTATTTTATTTCGATGGAGAATGAAAATTCATCCAACCGACTAATACGATGACGTTCCAGTAGTTATGGATACACTATGTATCATCATGAACAGAGGAAAAGTAATCGTACTAGTGATATTTCTTTTGTTATGACTTATGCTAGAGAGAAAGCAAAGTCATCCTGAAAAAAAAATCGAAGAAAAGTAAACTTAGTATCTACCTCAGCGATACTCAAATCGTCGAGCACATGAAAATCAAACATAAATTAGGAAGAAATAGTAACCTAATGAATAATGCTATTGAAGGTGTTTTATTTCTAGTTTCTGACGCGTTTTTTTATCGATATCCGATCAAAGGAAGGGAAACACTGTACGTAAAACGCCCCTAAATGAAAATCAGTTCATCAATCGTTTCTAACTAGCATTTCACATTGCATTCTATGTTAGAATAGGCGATTCTGAACTTTTCCAGACCATTTTGAAGAAGTTTTAGCGCGCGTCTACAAACAGTATATCTCAATTATGCAACATATAATGTCACGAATGTTGTAACAACCAGCACCACATTACACAACCCAGGGAATAAAAAAAATGCCATCGATATCGTGAATTTTAGGTCAGAAAAATGAAAAAAAAGGTATTCTTGACGATGAAACGAACATTATTTGTGATGTGTTTCAATTGCATACGTGAAATGAACATTTTAATCGAGTAAATTACAATCATTTGGCTTTTTTTAATCAAATTCATTAAAATATTTTCATGCATGAAATTGAAATAAATTAAAAATAATGCCCGCTTCATCATTTTAATGACATCTTTTTATCCCGCGGGAAAGCTCGTATTTATCTACAGATAGAGTTTTTCAAGGCCTACAAAATGATCGTAGAACATGCAGTAATAAAATATGCTGCGCTCGATATTTTCATAGAGACACTACTGAAAAATACAGTGAACTTGGAGCGTGATGCTGTTGTCGTTGCTGATCATGTTTGTCTCGAAGCAATCATGTTTTGTCAGTGCTCTGCGCCGGATATTCATAATCGCCTGTGACTGTCATGTAGTGAATAGGGGTATACGATATATGAGCATAACGTGACCCATAATAGGGAATCAAGTGAGTGACTGAAGACAGATGAACATGTTTTCGATCGCAGGGGATTTGTGTTGTAATTTTGAGAGTATAGTGAACTGGTAATGAAAAGAAAGCAATTTATAACAGAGAAGAACAACAACAATATAGGACATGAGTATCAGTCGGTTATCAAAGAGAATCATCAACAATTTCGCGTTTAGCGCAATGGTTGCAAATAAGACACTGATTCAAATTAACCTTTGGCGAAATGGCTGAGATTTTTGGAGCGCCATGATAGTCCTCTATTTGCACTTCTCTCTCACTACGCGCTAAATCAAATCTCCTCGCACATACTACCTCAAAAAGCACACATTAGTCTTGTATCTTATTTATTACGATAGAAAAACTGCATTGATCTTTCTATTATGCGATGTCCTCCATTAATTATCAGCTAACTGTACATTTGGGGGATACATGCTGTTTATACTAGTCAGACATTTCTCTTGTGTGAACCACAGAAAATATTAGAGCACCGCCGTGTCAGATGACTGGCAACATGTCAGCCATTCCACACGGAGCGCGACCGTCAAAGCGACTTTTTTTTAGGAAATGACGGACAAATTACTTTCCTCCTCCTTCATAGGAGAAATCATGAAAACATACCCTTTCAATAAAGTTCATCAGAATTTTCAGTATTTTCGTTTTAACTGAGATTTCCATTCAAACCTTTTGTATAATACCAAAGCCGTCTTTGTGCCCTCGTACAGAATGATTTGAAAACCGCAAAAAATTGAGTCTATGGTGCAAAAATGACGTTGGTTCTGCAGTTCTCGATGGAGCTTGTAGAAAGCACACTCTGTTTCAAATAGAATTTGCCAATAGTGTTCCAATGAAAATATCGAGCACAGCATGTTTTATTACTGCATGTTCTACGATCATTTTGTAGGCCTTGAAAAACTCTATCTGTAGATAAATACGAGCTTTCCCACGGGATAAAAAGATGTCATTAAAATGATGAAGCGGGCATTATTTTTAATTTATTTCAATTTCATGCATGAAAATATTTTAATGACTTTGATTAAAAAAAGCCAAATGATTGTAATTTACTCGATTAAAATGTTCATTTCACGTATGCAATTGAAACGCATCACAAATAATGTTCGTTTCATCGTCAAGAATACCTTTTTTTTCATTTTTCTGACCTAAAATATTACAATTTCATTTCTATTCGAATTCGAATTATAATTCTATTGTACAAACATTCCATTTTCTGGCTCCATTCATGATCAATTTGGTTGAAGCGGTTATTCTCATAGAGAAAAATTCTCGACGACGAAAAGCTCTTCAGGCACACCAATACTAGAGAAAACTGCTGCAAGCACAATTTCGGCAGTATCAATATTTATTTACTGCTCCAATATTACTAGTCATCCTTGGATTACAACGTTTAATCATGTGTTCTGCATTAAAATGTATGAAATCCAGAAATGATGCATGGTTCTTCTTGATTGGCTATTTTATCTCAGTTTAACCACCGCTGCTTACTTTTACTGCATTCGTATTACGTTCCAAATTCTACAAAATAGAACTTTATCAATCTGCCACTAGTTATCGAATGAGAATACAAAGACACTGACGACTAACTAGACGAAATAAGGAATATAATTGTATACTGAAAATGTGTAGGAGACTAATGAAAATCATTTTTAGTAGTTATATTTTATTTTCAAATGCATTCGCTGATGCATCTTAAGGTAGCTTCTGTGTTTCGAACAAAGGGCACAGACCGAAGCTTCACTTTCAGAGTAGACAAGGAACAGAAAAACCGGTAGAGGGTTGCTTAAGAAATAAATCTCTCAAAGATACATCTCAGTCTAGAGGACGGATGAGATTGCATTTCTGTGTATTATATCCTGGTATAGTGTAGTCTACATCGTAATCTATTAAGTTACGGTGAAAGTATTATACAAGTGCGTAATATAAACGTATCGTTATGCAATTTTGCCAAAAAATAAATTGTTGTTGCATTAATTAATATTCCTACATGCATACGCTTTTTTTAGATCTCTCATTTGCATGTCAATTGAATTTAATGTGAGCATGGAAAAGATTGAAACATTTTTTCGATGTGTTGTGCATATGAATATCATCATTAGTAATAGTCATCATCTGACTTTCGTCTTCACTGTGTATGTGTAGGTAAATGTAAATGAATCGTACGCTTCTCTTATTGTTTCAATTAATTTTTTTGTAAGAAGAAATTAAAAATTGATGTTTCTTAAATGCTGGTTCATTTTTATGTTTTTTAAAGTTTCAGTAAACCAAGATGAGTTGTTAAACGTTGTCATAGTTCATTTATTTGATATAGATATAGCTGCATCTTTGGATTATTAAATGATATTACAGTGTTTTACCCGAGTCATAAAAAGTCATAGGACGACTGTCTTTGAATAAAAGAAACTTGAAATTGAGATTCTAAGTTCGCCTGTTTTGAATTCGAGAAATAAATAAAATTTTTTTATGGTAGTTCAGGGGAAAAAACCAAATTCTGTGGTTTCAAATTGATCTCAGATAGAAAATTTCCTGATTTTCGTGAAAAAAAGGCAATTTTTTTCAATAAGAAAAGATAGAATTTAATTTAAAATACGACAAAGAAATCAGCTGTCATATAACAGATTAATTTTAATAAAAGAAAAGCATTTTATTTTATGTATTACTTCAATAGTTCTAAAAAATATAATCTACCTGAGTAACGGTTTTCAGCGACGCCTAGCGGCATCCTATGTGAGACATCTATGCAGACTCGATCATAGGTTATTTCTAAACATGGTCTGTAGCAAATGAAACTAAGTTAAAAAAAGAAATGATTAGTCATTGGAAAAGGAACTACACAAAAAAAGCAAGTCAGTGAATGATCTTCTTGCATTCATTCACAATTGCATGCAAGAACCTATAAGAAATAGCGTCATGCTGCAGACAATCTCAATTGATCAAGTCAAAGAATCACTTGATCAATTTAACAGGGTAATGTCTAATAGAAATGTTCTGTTTTTAATATAATTAAAACTTAATTTTTAATTCTAGGGTCACAGATATATGTATAACACTTTAACATCAACTATTAAAGAGAATCAAAGCAATGTAAATGAACCAAAAGAAACATTTCTATATAGAAAATAATTCATTTCATTATTTAGGAAGCATGGTTTATTCATCTATTGGATGAATTACGTGATAACGTTGATTTATTTGAAAATATGAATGAACAATTTCTTGATTTTCTACAAGTTAGTTTAGTCTTAGGTTTTTGAATTATATTGGAACGTTATTTTTCTATTTAGTTACAAATCGATTGGATAAAATTATCAAAGAATGTGCTCGATACATTTGGAGTGTTTCAAATTACTCTTATTTCATGCAATACCAAACATGCACAACGTTATTTAAGCTTTTTATTTACTATTTTTACCATACCCGGTAGATAAAAATTTCTTAACAGTAAAAGATTTCAATTTTATTATTCAAACTTTGCTTAGTGATAAAACTAATGAGACTTTTCTTTTTCCCCCTTCAGTGTTTCACGTTGAATTGCTATTCCCATCACAGGATAAGCCTACGATAATAGCATATATTTTAGATCCTTCATATTAAGCCCCCCCCCC
>OENM01000075.1:48324-117454 GCA_900239745.1 Rotaria magnacalcarata
TAGGCTACCCACTCCAGTCCTAACGTATCCTGAAAATTTCAGTCGATTTGGACCTTTTTTGGCCAAAATCGACTTTTGAGGAGGGGGGGGGGCTTAATCTATGGATTAAAATTGTCTTATATCCGACTAGATTAGAAATATATCAAAAGGTTTGATATTTTGAAAACATTCTCTTCGTAAGTCATTGCCGCTATGCAATTTAATAAGACTGAGAATATACATCATCGAGCTTGTAATCCAAGAGCAATTTTCTAGTAAAAACTCGTTGTTTATCAATTTACTCTTCACAATGGTACTCAAACATTGATTTAGGATATGTGTCTTGTATTTAAATACTTTGCTCAGACGCTTATTCATTGAATATCAATAACTGTTCCATTATGTGATTGAGTGCTTTGATATCTCGTAGGATGCGCAAATACGACTCTTGTACTAAGTAAATTTTTCATAAATTCTTTGCTTTACAGTTAAAAATTCTATGCATTTTCCTATTTCAAGCCTTTTTCTTATTTAGAAATCTCTGCAAGTCGTCTTCCACTTCATGATTTTGCTCATGAAACATTACAGCATATTGTGCTTATCGTTCCGCTGTATGTTCTTTGTTGTGATTTTGAAAAATGTTCACCAATCGATTCATTTCATTTTATCTTTCTCTACAGAGCTTCGACCCTATTGTGTCCAATCGCTGAACAACATTTTCCATTTATGACAAAAGAAACTAATACTCAAATAATTTATGTAAAAAATTTACTTCGATCATTATCTTATTTATCAATACAGCGGCTCCGTTTTCTGGAAATAATTCTTTCAAAATTACTGCGTTCAGATGTAAGCTTCTTTCCAGAAAAAAAACAACGATTACACATTCATTTATTTAAAAAATTTAAAGGTGCATGCATCCCGACAAGATATTATTCGTGAAGAATCATCGAATATTGAAGCAGAACTTGTTTTTTCTCTTGAACAACTCGATACGAATGATAATAACACTAAAGGAATGAAGCATGACCAAGCTGATAAACTCGATTGTCTTATGCTTGTTATGTTTGAATATATAACAAGTACATGCATTGAAAATGGTAAAAAAACAAAAGGCTCAAATTCTACTTTCGGTATATATATATAAATTACTAAAATTATTTAGGAACAGTGAATTATGAACAATCGAAATCTTTGTTTCGCGATTTATTAAGTGTATTTAATAGAATTTTATTACCCACACATGATTCGTCTCATGTGCAGTTTCTACTGTTTTATATTTGCAGTTTTCATACGGTAACCGGATGCTTTGTTATATTCATAAAAAGAAAATAAGAACTTCATTTTCTTCTAGGATTTTAGCGATGAATTTATGAATAATTGTTGGAGAACATTTGTATCACCATCAGTTTCAATGACATTTCGGCAAGCATCTATTTGTTATTTATGTAGTCTAATCGCTCGAGCAAAATATATTATCATCAGGTAAATATTTAACATTCTGATCATGAGAATTGTGTTTTTTTTTTCTTCACGGTTGATTTATCTATTGAAATGTCGAATGAATTATTTTCATATTTAGATCTGTATTAAATATAACACAATTAATGGTTGATTGGCTACATGCTTATGTTAGTACAACAGAAACAACAAGTGGAAATTCGAATCCAAACCGTCATTTACCCTTTTATGCTATTTGTCAAGCAGTTCTTTATATATTTATTTATCGACATCAAGAAATAGCTCGATTACATGATGGTACACAAAAATATATCTTTAGTTACGCTTTTCATTTTGTTTTTGTGTTATAGGAATTGATATTGTATTAAAATGGAGAATCGGACGAATTCTATCTTCCGAATTAAATCCACTTAAATATAGTTTACCGGCTATAACACATCGATTTGCTCAATTATCAAGGTAGAAATAAGAATTTCCTGAATTTATTATTTAGTTTCGTTTGTTTCTGTGATTAGAAACTATCAAATTGCCTTTTGTTATTCAATTATTGAAACAAATAATCGTTATTCGTTACCGGAAACATTCGCAACAAATGACAATCAGAATGGATATTTACCATCAAATATTCTCTATTCCTATTTTCCATTTGATCCTTATGTACTAAAACGATCGTTAATATATATTCAATCACTTTATAATGATTATAAAGACGAAAATGATGATTCAAATATGCCTAAAGATTCAGACGATAACGATGTAAGTGTTTATTAGTTAAACAATTGCCGATGTGAAAATCATGAAGCAAAACGCATACGATTTTTTTAAGTTAAGCAGTTATCCCTAGCTTTGAACCAAAATTATTACAGCCTTTGCTGCATGGAAACTAAGCTTGATATTTTATAGTAATATGTTCAACACGCACAAGAGAGACAGAATGAAGTAATAGGAAAATATTACAAAAAATGACTCCCAAACGATTATTTCGAATTCATTTTTCAAGAAGCCAACCAACTCTAATGGTTATTACATACCCTGGAGATATGACTTTTGACTAGACTATCTATGCAGACTCTATGTAATATCCGTAACTGATGATGCTAAAAATAGCTACATCTCTAAAATGCATTGAAATCTCTGTCGGTTTTAATTAACGTTACGAACGAACCGTGTCCTATGTGTACAGATTTTATTCAAAATCCAATAGTTTATGTCAAAACGTAAACTCATTTCTATTCAAATAAATGAAAACAATCTAAGGACTGAAGTGTTTATCTACTCGGCATGCTTTTTTTTTNTTTTTTTTTGAGTAGTTCTCACACTGGAAAAACAATTCCCAGCACTTGCACTATAATTTACTTCAGCTTATAGCCTGAAAAAATAAATTTCTCTTTTCTTTTCTTTTCTAGCAACAAGACATTGATGATTCTGATGATGTCTTAACATCCATGATGATGAGTACAACGCCGGGTAGTTCTGATTCACTCGATCATTTGCCCATGACAACAATATCCACATCATTCAAAAATTCTCGAAATCCTCCGTCCGTTTTACCATTCGGCCGTTCGCCTGGTTTTCGAAACGCAATAAACTAACGATTGTTTTCTACTCTTTTGATTACACCTAGTCATTCATTCCGAAATATTACTTTGACGTAATGTTATTGTTTTTCTATATTCTTGTAAAAGAAAAAAAAAGACAACCGAGAGATTGTTGGATATGTTTTTCAAATAAAGAAGAGTAAAACAAGAAATGATGGATAGATAAATATTCACAAATATAGAAAAATAACATTCGATACATACAATAAATAATGATCAATTACCACAAGAACGAATTTCATCGTGTATGAAATAAATTGTTTATATGCATATAAGTGAAAAAATAACCGAACGAACGCACGAAAAAAAAAGCCAAGATACGAGCACCAAAGAAAACATATGATACGCGAGCTGAAATCAAATGAGGAAAAAGCATGCAGATTATTAAGTGTATCAGTTAATTCTTGAATATCTTATTGTTTTTTTTCTATTTGAATGATAACGATGCATCACGCAGTGAACTTGAGACCTAAAGAAAAAATAAAAGAAAATTTGCAGATAATTGAAGTCATTTACTTTTTCATAGAATTCAGTCTGTTCATCGACGAGTCCTTTCATGTATACTTTAAGATCAGTAACTTTTTCCTTTTGAAAAAAATTGATTTCGGCTAAAACAACATGATTGAGTACAAGACCACGATGAATAGCATTGGTAAAATCAGATGATGCAGTACGTTGTTGAAGAGTTTTTATGAACTCTGCTGCACTCTATTTTTATCATAATCAATAATTTATGAACAAAACTATATATGTATATGTATTTTTTTTAAATTTTGTGACGTACTTTTTGTATACTTAGTATTGATGGAAAACAAGCCAAAAGTCCAATATATTCTTGAATACGTTCAATAAAATCTCGTAGACCTTCAGTTGCCTAAATGAAATATTCTTTTAGTCATGGTTTAATACACGAAGGAAATCGATCGTGACTAGTGAAGCCTATCATTATCTCCATATGCATACATATACGTATGTCGAACTTGAAATTTGAATTCAATTGAAATTTTCAACCAATCGCATTCTTAAGAATGGTGACTCACACATATATCGCCATACGTTGAAATTTTCTATTTTCAACTGAATTCAAGTTTCACACTACTGTATGCATAAAAATATGAATTAACTTTGATTTCTCTAATTAATACGAAGTGCGTGACAATTAAAACTTTGTAATTTAACTAAATTGATTGTTTTTGAAAATTTCCAACTCGTCACGTTAGTTTATATGAATTATGTGCTTCGATTTGAAGTCTACACAATGAGTAAAATTTGTTTATATCGTCGTGCTTAATAAGAATAATCATAAGATCACACAAATGATTTTAAATAGAGAAAATATCATCACGATTTATGTATACTCAACTGTAAAGCTGTGATTTTTTTTAGTTTGATTTCTCAAAATCATACTTTATTTTTGTATAATTCAGCTATTTCGCCATACGATCCACTTATTTTTGATATTGAACTTGAAAGTTCTTTATTGCCTGAAAAAATAGAGCACATAAAATGACATGAGAATCATTTTAAATAAGAACTTTACCAGCTGTAGTAGTATCTACGTGAACAGCTCCATAAACTTTCGAAAAAAGTTCGCTCATTCGTACAATATCTCGTTCATAAACTTCCGTTTGTCTTTCGAGATATTTCACTAAACCTTGGTTCAGACTTTTCAACTGTGATTCAAGACCTGGTTGCTGCTGGGCAAAAGTTTCGATTTGTGCGGCACTAAATATTAAAAATAATTTTCTTCATAAACATTAAATGATAGAACAAAACGAATACATTTGTGACTCAGATATTCCTGTATTTGTCAGTGTAACACATTGAAGCCATGATGCTTCACGTAGTTCATCTTTTTCAACTTTTCGTTTTCCTCCTTTCCAATCCTAATAATAGAAGAAAAATTGTGTTTTAAATCTATTTTCAATCTTTGTATAAAATACTTTTTTATTTTTATCATTGGCGTCACATGCAATAAAATGTTGAACAGCATACGAAGCACAGAGTACTGGATGGCGACATACACGATTAAGCCATAATTCAAGTTGCCGTCGGCGTTCTTGAACAAATTCTTGATCGAACCGCCCTAAGAAATAGAAGATGAGAAAACGAAAAGTTCAATCTTCTCGTTTTCTATTACCAGCTATTTGTTTTTCCGGCAATGGTGGAATGCAAATGAAACGAAATTTATTAACCAGTTGCTCATGCAACCAATCGAATTGTTTATAACGTCTGAGAACGACGCGACTTCCTGGAATCTGAATCAAAACAGATATTATTGATGATTTCTTTTCGAATTAAGAGTAATGCTTACATCTATATGTACTTTATATTCCATAAAAGCCTTTAATCCTCCTAATTTTGTTCCTTTCGATGGATCTTCTACTCGACAACTGAATGGTGGCAGCGTATGATTACGCGCCCAACAAACACCACCTTCGTTTTCATCGTACTATAAAAAAGAAAAGAAATCATTATTAATTAATAATGAATACGCTACAATAAATCAGCCTCCAAGTATTGTGAGAAAAAATACCTCAACAATATAGATTATATCATCGAAAACGTCGTTTTACTTGAAAGTATACAAAGAATTTGAGTTGACTCTTCAATCAATTACAGAGATACGCAATAAATTATCTTATGGCTCATCAAAATGTTCTCTTTTCGCCGAGGCTCGTTTATTTCGACGTATTTTTTGAATGATAAAAATTTTTTCTTACGGCTATTTCAACATGTTCCTCAGGTTTCGCTTTCGATCCATTTAATAAATAATTGTCCAAGCCATGTTTATCAAAAAATCTAAAAAAACAATACTTATAAATAATTACTAATCTTAGCCGAGAAATGATTTACCGAGCCCGTGGAGGAGGTTTATTAACCTCACCTCCAGTAAATGAACTTCTACTATTAGGATATGGTGATGTTGAATGCGGTGTTAGCTAAAAACAAGTTTATGATTATTTAACATAGATAATGAGACGAAACTGTCAATAGAAGCAGAACCATAAAAGTGCATGCAATCAGACCCAAACACACACAATAGGAATAAGAGATAAATAGATTTCAGTATCGCGACTGACCGTTGCTGTGTTTTTAAATGAATTTTGTTTTGATAGCTGAAATATTATGATTTATTTACTGATTAGACTATGAATTTCTATTGTTAATCAAATTCAAAAAGAAAAAAAATATATATATATATATACTCTTACTGTATTTGAATTTGTTGCTTGTTGTGATGATGGTGGACATTCCGAATCACTAAAGCTATCATCAGAATCCGTATCTCTTCTTGACGATGGACGCATTGGCTAAATAAAAATAAAATTGATTTAATTGAAAGTAAAAAAAAACAAATCGATTTAGTCAAACAGAATCAATAGGATTTATGATGAATGAATATGGCAATGATTTTGATTTAATTAATTACTATGTTGAGCTCGAATTCATATGCATCTATTGCTGACCTGCTCAATAGTTTCATAGTTTTTCCTTGATGCCATGAAAAGTTTTAGAAACAATTTCTGTTTCTTCTTCGTTCGTAGTAAAACTGAAGATTTTGTGAACGCTGCCGTTTTGCGTTTCATATTCCTACTAGTAGAAGAGAGACTACCTCTAGATATTGACCGTACTAAAGGCAGTGTTTTCGATTTATTATGTAGTATCTCCGAATGGTTAATTTCGACATCCTCTATTGTACTATATATATGTAGTTGTTCTGATGATGAGACTGGAATTAAATAACTGTTCGATATTGTCGATTGTTGTGATAAAGGTAATGAAATATTTGGAAAGAAAAATGGGGATATATGATTTGATATTGACGACATCGATTTCGGAGTTTCAAGATATTCATAAATAACATCTGATGAATTAGTTAGTTCTGAAGATCTTGAATACGTATTGGACATCAAAATAAGTCTCGGTGATAGATCGTTGACAGTAATGTATCCATTGTCTGTATCGTCTGATATAAATACATTGTTGGCTAATTTTTTCTCAGATTCTGTACAAATTTTTAAAGGTTGATTAGAATTAGTTAGTGTCTGTTCAGCTGCTTGCTATAAAAGTAGCAAGGAACATGTGTTTTGACAAGAAAAGATAGATAAATAAATAAATAAATAAATCTTTAAAGGTTCTATGAAAATAAAACTTACATTTGACTGTGCTGCTGCTCCTGCTATTGGTGGTGACCATGCTGGTGGATCTTGTGATTGCCAATTATTATACGTAACTGGATTCATGTATTGCGGTGGATCAGATGGTGGCGTATAACTTGTTGGTATTGATGGTTTCGAAATATTAAAATTCGTATTCGTAAGATCTCTATTGAGATAAACATTAGCAGGATTTGAAAAAGATGATAATGGCGGTGGTGGTGGTTCATTGGGTTCTGGTAGATCATTTAATGCTTCAACATAATTTTGTGGAATCACACCAACTTTACCCGATGCACTTTTTGCATACCTATTTTTAGTCACGAATTAATCATAAGAAAAAATCCAAAAAAAAAACAAAACATTATCTTACCACCAGCCATGTCCAGCTGTATTAGACGTAATTGTAAGAATATCATTAGCATTGAAGCTGAGTTCATTTGGACCTTCAGCAGCAAACTCATAGAGCGCACGTGCTTTAAATTCACTATTAGACATTATCTCACGTATATAATATAGACATTTAATCTAAATCAACAACAATCCGAGTTAAGGCCGCGAATGAGACAAGCAAATTGAAGGAGAGAAAGGAAGGAAGGTAGACAAATGTCCGTGAAGAGAAAAAAACAGCAAATAGGAGCGATGATTCATAAAACAAAATGCCGTTTTTCATTGGCTAAATTAACCATCCAATCGATATCATGCCATTAAGAACAATGAGTAATTGAAGTGGATAGTAGCTGTTTATTGATAAAAGATAACGTGCAACGTTTTGATCTAGTTGAATACAAGAGTCCAGGTTATTCAAGTTTTTCACATGAGTATGGACCAAGCGAATGGCACTGAAGCTCATGTTCAAGTTGCTGTTCGAGCGAGACCATTGAATCAACGAGAAGTAAAAATCATCTTACTTTCTCTTATTCTAATATTATTTTTGAAAACTAGATCGATCTTAAATCTCCAATTATTGTTGCTATTCATGGATCGCAAATTTTCATCGATAAATCTCAAGACAAGTAAGCACATTTATTCAATTGTTAAATCTTTTTCAGCATGTTTTTAATAGACATCATACACCCAAAACATTTTCTTATGATTTTTGTTTTGATTCAACGCATTTAAATAATTCTAGTTATGCTAGTAAGTTATTATTTTTGTTGTAAATATTAATTCGGTTCTCCTTTGTTAATAGGTCAAGAATTCATATTTAATAAACTTGGCTTAGAAATAGTTAAACATGCTTTTGAAGGCTATAATGCTTGTATTTTTGCTTATGGTCAAACCGGTAGGATTCAAATTGTTGTTTTTGATTAGAAAAGAAAAACAATGAATTTGTGTTTGATTAGGCTCCGGAAAATCTTACACAATGATGGGATCACATAATGATCGAGGAATCATACCGCGCCTTTGTCAATCTATGTTTGATAGAATAGAAAATGAATTAAAACAAGATATTAATCATGATATGGATATTGAATCAATTGATAATGAGAAAATTCATGATATATTATCATTAAAATTTGCATCAACTTATCGTGTTGAAGTTTCATATTTTGAAATCTATAATGAAAAAGTACGAGATTTACTAAATCCGAATAAGTAAGTGATTACAATGTTGTTGTTTGAATTATTTTTATTTTGACTTTTATTTAGTAATCATCATGCATTAAAAGTGCGAGAGAATAAAATTCTTGGACCTTATGTTGATGGACTTTCTCAACTTGTCGTCACATCGTACCTGGTAATTTCTTTTGTTGAAGAATATCGGTTTCACGTAGAAATAAATGTGGAAACTTCGGATTTGATCCGAGAGTTATGTGTACTGTAAAACGTACATGGGACATATGAGTCATTCTAGAATGTCTGAACACCAAAATTATCATGAGAAACTAGGCACTTTGGTTTCTGGACGCAGTTTTTGTGCATTTTGAGACCGTTTTCAGGCGATGTTTCGTCAGAAAGTTACGATTTGGTTCAAAACTAATATCATATTCGGAATCAGCGCTAAAAACTGAGTCGATTTATATATGTTGTGAATAATTTTGAAAAAAAAGGTTTTTTTTGAAAAAATCCCTGTACTCTCCCTCAGTGATGGTCTGGTCAATGATGACAATTTTTTCGATAACTCAGCCATTTCTTGACGGATCCTTCTCATCTTCGAACTCGACTGAGACATAGATGAGATAATGCTGTCTACAAAATTTCATGACAATCTGATCAGCCTTTCCGGAGTTATCGTGTAAACGGCCGGACGGACACACTGACCGATTCTAGAGTGTACTCAAAAAGTGAGTACACAAAAACCTAATCTTCATGTCTATGAATAAAAATTGATCTTGCGAGTCATAAATAGTACTTCGTGGTGTTCTTCTTAAAACAATGAGCTCGATAGATTTGAAAGCGGCGTGTATTTATTTCATCAATAATTTGTGAAAGTATCCTGTTTGATACTATAGAATAGTTATTGTGCATAGTTGTTTTGACGCTCGCACGCTCAAAAATGGATCGTTTCTCAGGTATATGATATTTTCAAACTTATTCTATGATGTTCTCGGAAAACATTCCTAAATGAAGATTAATAAAATAACTTATCAATGAAACCGACATTTCATCAATTAATTTTGTTTTCTTTTCTCTATTTGAAAGATCCGTCCAGACTGCCTTAATCTAGACGCATAGCTTACAGTCATATAAACATGATATTTTTCACTTTAGGAAATCGAAACTTTGTTGATCGAAGGTAATAATTTTCGAACAGTAGCATCAACAAATATGAATAATGAAAGTTCGCGATCACATGCTGTATTTACTCTTAAATTAACTCAAACATTATCAACAGATGCATCAGAAGTAAAATAAAACTTTTCTTCTCTTCATGGAATTCTTAATTTTATCGTTTAGACTCAAAGTGTGAAAGTAAGCAAAATAAGTTTAGTTGATTTAGCCGGTTCGGAACGTGTATCAAAAAGTGGTGTTCAAGTCGAACAAACTCGTTTTCGTGAAGGATGCAATATTAACAAGTAAAATTCTTACCTGAAATTCTTCTAGCTAGATTCGATTTCGCTTTTAGATCTCTATCTACATTAGGCCTTGTTATTTCGACATTAGCTACACGTCAGTCACATGACAATCATTCAAAATCAACCAAGAAGACATTTGTTCCCTATCGAGATTCTGTATTAACTTGGCTATTGAAAGTCAGTTATTATCCAGCGTTTTTTCTGTTGATTGGAAAACAAAATTTCCTTTTAGGATAGTCTTGGTGGAAATTCTTTTACAATTATGTTAGCAACAATATCACCGGCATACGATAATTACGAAGAAACAATCTCAACATTACGCTATGCTGATCAAGCAAAGAGGATCGTTAATCATGCTGTTATTAATGAAGATGAACCAGGAAAAATAATACGAGAATTAAGAAACGAAATAGATATATTAAGAAAAGAATTAGCTGATGCGAAAGCGGAAAAGTCAGCTGAAAAACTCAATGCAGAAATAAAAGAAAATGAAAATTTGATGCGAACAATAAGCAAAGATTGGCAGGAACGTATTGCTGAAACAGATAAAATAAGCAAAGTAAGCGTGTAATGCTTTCAGCAGATTGTTTCTTTCGATTTGTTTTCATAGGAACGTCATGAATTACTTGAAAAAAGTGGTATTTCTGTGTATAGTTCTGGCATTGGTCTCGAAAAAGATCGATTGTATCTCGTTAATTTAAATCCAGATCCAGCACTCAATGAATTATTAGTTTATTATTTAAAAGTAAAAATTGAAATAGTGACGAGAAGTTTATATTTCTAGTTTTGATTATAGACAACAACATCAATCGGCAGGCCAGATGCATCGGTAAAGCAAGACGTTGAATTGATCGGAGTCGGTATTTCACCGGAACATTGTATTATTGAAATCAGAAATTCAATTCAAGTATTTCTTCTACCTATAAATAAATCAAGGTTTGAATTAAGATTCTAGGGAAAATGTTTTATTCATTTATTGCTATAGAACATATGTCAATGGTCAATTGATTGACAATGAAAGACAGCTGAGACATGGCGATCGAATTCTTTTGGGTTGTTCACATTTCTTTCGTTTAAATGCACCTGGAGATAGAAGTAAGTTCTATTGATAACCGATGTGTCGCATCTTAAATATTTTCGATAAGAACGCCGTACAAATTTTTCTGAAAAATGTTTCATATCTTTTTATAGTTGTGCATCGAATGAATTTTTTATCAAGAGTTCTTTAGAGTGACTTTCCAAGAAGATGTTCGAGAACAAAATCGATCCATGTGGTGGTGCATCTTTAAGAAAAAAGTGCAGTTTTGTTGCATCGAAACAAACTATGCTTTGAAACGTACGGATGAGCAAGTGCTCGCTAGTCTGAAAACTACAGCAGATACTCCATAGATGCTGAATTTGAATGATATCATAACTGAGATTTAGCCGTCGATATGATGTACCTGACTATCTCTATTTGTCTAAGAAAGAAAAAGTGGTTTGGAGAAGTAAGATAACTGAAGTGGTGCATAGATAAATAGATAAATCTATTTACTGGTTGATGTGTAACCTACTGGTTACTATTTTTAGCAAACGCAAGTGTCGATATTAGGTAATCTGCTGTGGTTATAATAAGTAAGATTGCAGTTATATTATCACACGAGTTTGTCGTCCAATCCCCGAACGAGGACTAACAAATTTCCATATGATTAACTTTCACCAATCAAAATCCATCTATTCGCGTCTACCGACGAAGATAACAATTTCTTATCCGTTTTATTCGAGTTCATTACAGAAAAATGCTTTTTGAACCAATTGCCATTGTACATCATGAGAAAGAACATTCTCAGTTAGCAGCTGTTCGATCATATTGTTGTGTTTGTATAAGGTTAGAAGATGTTGCGCTGTTCTGTAAAAACAATCAACCGAAATTCGATATGCAACAGCCTCATAGTATTATTTGTCTGATATTTCTCCGTAACATTTTGTAGCAAAAGCCACGATATATTCTGATGAATCTTATAAAACGACTGCGACATAGCAATGAACACATTTACTTCATCATTGAAAACATACTTACTATCAATGTTTGTAGAGCATTCGTTGGTAAAAACATGATAATAAAATAGAGTTCTCCATCGAATCGAAGTCTCTCAAATACATCAATACTGCTGAAAATGAAAGTGTTTGATTGTTTATTAGCTATTAGTTATAGTTTATGAAAGGGAAATGAGTCAATCGTTCCAATTTAAAGTGAATTACCTCGGAATAAACATGAAAGAAAAAGCAGGAAATTGTTTCTATTCAATCGAGTACAGACTTTTAAATAATATATATGTAATTATGTAATAGTTCGCTTATCACAAATTATATTCAGAGCGTTTGAATGAGAGAAAACGTCGCGTTTAGTCTATTTTATCCTATCAAACAAATTAGCTGATCGCTCGTGTTATCTGAAGTCAGGTAAATAATTAGAAATTGAACAATCGACCGAAATAATAACATGAGTATAATCGATCGTTTGTTCTCCGAACACTATGACGATTGTTTATCATTGCAAAATTTATCGCGCACGATGAAAAAATAACTTCAAAATCTTGTCAAGGACGAGACGCACTAGACATGAAAGTAGATAAAAATACTTACTCAACTCCTCTAGATAATCATGAAGTCTTACACGAGAGTAAATAGTAGTTGTCTTGAAAATTTAACATAATCTTCGACTATTCCAGAGCGTCCTTTTTGAGTCATTGAACAGTACGTAGAGTTTTCGTATGATACATGATATCGCATACAGGGCATCGAAGAAAAACAAGTCCAGGCCTAGCTGAACCATATCTTATTGATTGAATAATAACTGCTTAACTCAATAATTTTCTATATAATCAATAATAAAATTTATTAGACTAGATTTGTTTTTTCATGAAATATTTATTTTTTTTATAGATGCAACCAATAACAGTTCTGTTCTAACATCAATAATGAATACATCATCGCATTTATCGTTTACTGACGCTCAAAATGAGTTTTTATTAAATCAATTAGCAACCGATCCAATGACGAAAGAATTGAGACTCTTCTTAAAACAAGATGATAACAATCAAGAATCTAACCGTAAATTCTACTAATAATAAGAATTTCATTATCTAGGATTTTGTTTGCAATACTATGTAGATATTATTCCAAAGAAAAATTCCGATGTGTACGAACGAGAAATCGAATATCTTAAATCTCAACTAATGCGTAGTGAAAGTCGTTCATCAATAATCAATTCTCGAACTCGTGCTTTTGAAGAGTCACTATCAAAATGGCGCTTTTCAAATAAACTTCTCACTGAGTATAAAATCAAAAAGAAAATTAATTCTTAATTAACACACTGTTTTTTCTCTCTTTGATTAGATCCGAAGAAAGTCGATCTTTTTTTAATCGCCTTAAACAAGAACTCATACGTGTTAATGCTCTTGTATCTGAAGCAAATACAATTGCGAGTGAAATGCAATTACAAACAACCTACAGTGTTATGCTACAAATTCCTTCTTCGTATTTAAAACCAACTGAACGTGTATGTAGATTTAACAAGATAAATTTGATTATTATTCGAGATGTTTCTTTTTCAAGGCTACTACCAATCTATGTGAACCAGCTGTTCAAATAAAACGAAGAAATCTATCACCACAGATATGGAATATTGAAAAATTCGAGTCGAAACTAAACGATATGAGAGACGTTTATTATGAATGGCAAATGTCAGAGAATAAAGTAACGGAAAGTTGCAATTGTTGTTGTTGGTTTGCTTATTTTTCATTTTCTAGACACAATTATTATCACAACAACAAAAACGAAATGATCCATTTTTTGATGTCGAAGAATATAATAGTTTAATTGGTGTTGCAAATATTTTTTTAAAAGCTTTATTTTATGATTCGAAACTTGATTATCCTGTACCTATTATAAATACACAAGGAGAGGTAATTTAACGACGGATAGATTACTAAATGTAGTTTATGCGAAAATCAGGACAGCACAATTATGTTAATAGGTTTTTTTATTTCCTTTTGCATGAGAAAAAGAGTCGTGTTCATTTATTTTAAACGTAGACGATGTTCGAAAAGGTTGCCGGAAGTGAGACTATGAGTAAATCAAGCGATATGCTTGTTTCCGTCTAATTTATTTTTCTAAATATTCGAGAAAATAGTTCGTTTTGGGCTTTGTTTCGTAATCTTTGGTAGTTTAAAATTCAGTCATGAATAGAATCGTTCTTATTTCAACGATGCCCAAGGAAAATAAAGGATTAAAAGGAATATGGAAATTGAAATTTTGAAATATCCTGTTTACATAATGCAGATATAGGAAATAATCAAAATTTTTATTATTTTAAGACTAAAGTCATTATCAAAATCCTGTTTAGAAAAGTCTTGCGGTTACGCCCATGAAATATAAACGTCGAAATAAAACTCGAGATAACATGTTAGATTAGCGACGACGAAGTTTATACTAATTTGAATTTAATCACAAGCACGAAAAATCGAACTGATTCATAATTTCTGAAGCACAAATAAATGAATTAATTTTAGACTATGCGTAGGATTCCAGCGAGAATTATCTAACTTCGTTGAATCTACATTTCAGATGATGAAGAAAGAAAGCATGCATTGTAATCCCATGATAACGATACAGTAATTAATTCTTTAATACAGCCCCTTCTATGAACGTCCTTGACATTTGGATCCCACAATTTTCAAGAGAATAATTAGTTACTATCTATTGAAGATCTCCGGGACGAGAAAAGATAAGCCTGATCTAAAAAAGAACTAAGAGAAATAGTCACAGTTTGAATTCTATTTATTTTGTTACAAATTCTATTTTCGGATTTATAAATGATGCACAAAGTATTGACATCACAAACAAATAGGTCTCATTAAATTGTCATGATAAATATATTTATTTCAATCTTCAATATATATTGAAAAGAATATTGTTTAAACTTATCGTATCTGCAGATCAGGTCGAAATGTCCTCCAAGACTTTGAGTAGGCATCAAAATCAGATTTCGATTCATATATTCTATCTCCAAACGGAGGCTATAATTTCATAGAACTTAATGAATACATAGTATTTCAATCGATTCTCAATACTTCTAAATATTTTGAAATTTCTTTCGTCTTACAGATATCTGGCTCACTTCATATTGTTCTTCTTCAAGTGGGCACATCTTCCATGAAGAAATTAAGCGATTTTCAACAACATAATGTTCCACGTGCCAGTATTAGTGACGGAATAATTATTGATAATAATGACAACAGTTTAAGTGAGCGCAGTGACAGTCGAAACAGTTTTGACGATGAAAGTATTGATGATTCAGTCAGTCTATCGAATAATACAACCGATCAAATCACAGTTAAAGTATGTATTGAAATCAGTATTTAGGCTAACGATAAATATTCAAAAATATTTTCATATATTGATTTAGTTTATTATTAAAGAAGCTCGAGATTTACCTCCATCTGAAGCTGAATATGCCATGTGTCGATATAGATTTATAAACCAAAAAGAAGATCAAACCATTCTTTCAATAAAACAAGCAGCTAATAAGCAAGAAGATGATGATGAGAAAAAGCCCCGGATATTTTTGTTCAATCATGAAAAAGTAAAACTATTCAAAAAACGATTTTTATCTTAATGATTTTTCGTTTTATTTCAAGGAATTTATATTAACAATAACTGATAGTTTTATTTCGACCTGTTTTGAAAGTGCCATATCAATTGAAGTTTGGTATCGTTATAATTCAATACCATTATCCATCAATACTGCAGCCAACAATGAACGTAGTCGACGTGATGCAGAAATTCGAGCATTGAGCAATCGATGGAAAGAAGTTAAAAGGCATATACAATATGCGGTTGAAATTCACGAATTGGATGCGTCCGGCAGATGGGAACCTGTCGAAGTCGATTCGCAACAATCGCAAATTGTTAGTGGTGGTGTTTATCGATTGAGACAAGTAAATAGGACGTCAACATGATTGTCTTCTATTTTTGTTGTTTGTTCACTGATGAATAGGGTCAATCAAAACGTTTAGTAGCACGTTTACGTGTTTTACCGCAGTCCGGTGCCATGCCGCTTGTTCTTCATGCTATTCGATCAGTTGAAATCGGCTCGATTAGTACACGAAAAATAAATGCACCACGCCAATTAGATTCCTATCAAGATGAAGAATTGCAATGTTTAAGGCATGAATGGCTAGATTTAATTGAAAAACGTAAAATTTATCTTGAATCTGAAGTTAAAATGTTAAGCGAACAGACGAGTAAATATTTCCGAAAACAAAATAAAAAAATCTTTTGTTCGTTGTTTATTTTCTAGATAAAACATCGAATGATCTCGAACGAGAAACTACGTTATTAGAACAACTTGTTCGTTTAGCAGAAGAAAGAAATTTTGCAGAATTTCCACCACCTGGAAGTGGTATACCTGGTAATGAGATTCGACAGAAAAGAGTTTCATAGGGGACATGTTTTTTCTATTTCTAATAGGTTCACCGCCGTGTTGGACACCACCACAAACAATCGAAGAACATCGTCCATTGATATTTCTCAATCTAGATCCTGTGAATATGAATACAGAAGATGATACAGCTGGTCTTAAAGCTACTCTAAGTGAAGAAAACAAAAATGATATGTTTAGATTACCATTACTTCATCACGCATCAGATGAGGTTTGATTATAGATTTTGCTTAATGAAAAATATCCGTTTCCTATTTTTAGGTTCGTGCTGTTGCTCAATGGGATCCGTCAATACATGAAGCAACTGAAATGTAAGGATTATTTTAGTTTTATGCCATTACAAAATCGCGTGAAGAGATCGTTTGAGCTGACAGGTCTTTTTTTTTTGTTTTCTCCATGAGAGAAGACACAAAATCGCTATTCAATGTCACGATGATTCAACTGTGAGAGAATTATTAGATTTCCGTTGAAATAGTGTTACAAAAATACTTGCATGTTTCCAAGTANTTTTTCTTTTGAAACTTCGATACGAAGTTCCGGTCGTTTCATATATGAATGATTTTCAAGTGGCAATAAGTGTTTAGACAATCTCACAAAATTCTTTCTCTTCATATTGAAGAACTTCTTAGAATTTATATTCTATTTCTCTTACAAGCAAAAAGGATCTCAAGAGCTCTACAACTCGCCAGACAGTTCCATCCTAAAATACGAGCATGCAATCGACTAGATTCTATAAGTGATGTATGTTTTTCTCTATGCAAAATTCTACTATTATCTTCTCTGGAGAAAAAAAAAGACTATACTTTTCATGTCAAAACTAAAATACATGAACTATTTTCAAACGATTCATAATCTTGTCTTAGACACGGTTTATCATCGAACAGATGTGCCTAGACGGACAGCTCCACTGTATCACAGCTATTAAAAGCTCAATGACAATTTAGTTGAAAGCTCTCGTACATCAGAACAGCTCAAATTTCATGGATTCTTGATTATCACAAAAATCTGACTTGTTTCCAGGTCGTCTCTTTCGTCGTATGTACTATCGGAAAACTGAGCAGATTCAAAATTCCTCTAGTCTCACAAATGAGAAATCTAGTTTCATAACGCGAGTTCAACGGTTGGTTATCATTTACCCTAAATCGTATCCCTAAAAAATCCCTAAATTCAAAAATTCGTTTTTACATTAGTTTCGCCCAGAATCAACGTTAAAACGAATTTTGGGATTTTTTCTAGGAATACGATGATTTAGGGTAAATGATAGTCATTCAGTTCAACTTCTGTATTATCATTTTTTTTTTTGAATTTTCATTTCTTCAGGAATAGAGTTACTTCAAGTAATACGATTATCTATATGGTTGTGAAAATAATTGTGCTGATATCTCAACCTGTTCGAATGGAACTTATTCTACGCAAACGTATTGCCACTACTATCGGTAAAACCGAAGGTTGGTGGTCTGGGAAAGCAATGAAATATCTTCTGGGCTATGTAAGATTTATTCGAATTCGTTTAGCATTAAAATCATATGTTCATTTGTTTGTTTTTTTCCTCTAACTATTCAGAAACCATTCAAAAGAACAAGTGTTGTTTATGAAATCGTTTCAAGTATACCAAAATATATTCATGAAATTGAAGATCGACAAAGTCTTGCACTGATTGCTGGTTCTGAATGTCATTCACAAAATTATGTGCAAAAATATATTCAATATGCATCAGCTGTTGATTCACTACTTTTACTTGATAAGCTGAGACAAGTAAGATAATTATATAGACCTAGAAAAAAAAGCACTTCATTGATTTGACTTCTTTAGGAAGTTTCACTAGCAGAAACATCCACGAAACAACAACAAACTATTCGAAAATCAACAAGTGTACCCAACATTGCTAATCAACAAGGAAATACGGTAGGTTTCATTCATATTTTAGCTCTCGACTCAGAATGATACAAACAAAAAATGGTTAGTTTAACGAATGATTCGGTCTGATCATGAGCTAAATAAGGTCAGATAAATTTAATGCACGAAAACACAGCATGAAACATCAGTTGAACTATAAACGGAACTAAAATAGTAACAGACATTCATGAGAGTCGTCTAACACTTTGGCTGATGGTTATTATTTATTAATCAGCCACCTCCCGCTGATCAACTTCAAAGAATGTGATTGCTTACTATCTTTAATATTAATACGCAGTCAACACTGCTGTTGTTCTTCGTCAGTAGCACTCGTGTTACTTAATATCTTTGACCTTGCATGTATGCGTGTGCCGGTAAGAAATAGCATCAAACCGAATAAATATTGGACCATTTCTTTGTCGGCTAAATGATACTGATAAAACGTTGGCATAATAACGATTCCTAATTGTTATCAGCTGCGAGATGTGCATAAACTATAATGAAATATTAGACTTTTTCTTTAATTTAGCGTCAAAAAGAATATGAAATTGGAGTCGAGCAAACCTGTAAGCTGATTCTTTTGAATCTGATCCAGGAAAATTATGTTGAGATCTTCTATTGCTTGCTAATTATTTTCATCTGCTAAACTTTGAGATTCATATTTAATATTGAATGCAAAACCAAACAAAAAGCTTAGAATATCGATCTATTTGTTTATTTATCATATATAGAGTTTATCGATTGCACCTGTAAATTCTCGCCGAGAAACCGATGACGAACAATCACCATTAAAAAAATCTCCGTCAATACAAAATGAATCATCTAATCGTCAAAATCCATTTTATGAAGATAATAAAGCATTGAAATCATCATTTCTCTATCCACATGTGCATAATGAAACAACAACTCCGGCTCAAATAAAAACAGTCAATACACCATTTTCAGCATTTAGTCGGTCTGAGCTCAATGTTTCAACACCGACATCTACACGTATTGATAATATAAAACATAATGAAACTCAACATTCTTATTTTGAATCAACAACGCCAAGCAAGTTATCACGTTCGTTGTTTATTGCACAAGAACAATTGCAACCTATTCAAACATCAAGTATTCGAATGCGACAAGCGTTCGATATCGATGATGATGAAACAGAAAATAATAAAAAACAAGATAATGATCAAGCATTATTATCTGTAAGTACACTCGAAGAAAAATATTCTGTGGCAACAACTCCTCAGCGTATTGAATCTTCGTCAGCACCAAAGTCCGATCAAATAACGGAACCAACAATAAAAAAAATTGTGGATATTAATGATGATGAATACCCTATTGCGTGTCGAGTTATTGTTAACACTGATCATCATATTTTTAATAAAATTGGTACCATTCGTTTTGTCGGAAAAACATATTTCAAAGAAGGAACATGGTATGGCATTGAACTTGAAGAACCCGTTGGTAAATAATAGTTTTATCTTTTTTTTTTATTCAATTACTAGGTGCTTATCTTAATCAAATTTGAGACTATTAACACTAATGATTCTGATCATGTTGTGTCGAATAACATCGATCAAATATATATGGGTGAATCCACGGATATCCAACCATTTTTTTTGAAAAAGTTTTTTTATCGACTTTTTTGATTCTAGTTAGCCGGGTCGGGATCAGAAAACAGCTTTGATCGAAAAAATTGCCAACTTTCACCTTAAATGCGGGAGATCTGGAACATTTTCTAGGAACATCAAATGTGGGTCATCCAAATTATTTCAAGATTTTGGGCTCATATTTTGCCCATTATTAGAGGATCACTTGACTAACATATCCTCCAAAGGATTCTTCTTTTGATTGAGATTTGATCGAGATATGAATGTTTCAAAACATCGATTTTTCATTTTTTTTTAAGTTTTCTAAAAAATACTACGTTTTGAAACTTTCATATCCCGGTCAAATCTCAATCAAAAGACGAATCCTTTGGATGTTCCAGATCTCCCTCATTCAAGATGAAAGTCGGCAATTTTTTTCGATCAAGGCTGTTTTCTGATCCCGACCCGGCTAACTAGAATCAAAAAAGTCGATAAAAAAGCGTTTTCCAAAAAAGTAGTTGAATATCCGTGAATTCACTCATATATATATATATATAGGATTTTGTTTTTAATAATTTTTATATTGATTTATTTTTTGCTGTTTAGGAAAAAATAATGGTTCATTTGCTGGGCATAGTTATTTTCAATGTCCTGATAAACATGGTGTCTTTGTTCGTCGGGATAAGATTCGACGAATGATAGAAAAATGAATTTAATTAATTTTCCTTTTCTTTCAATTGCATTTGTTATCTATTACTTAAACGATCTCTAGTCGTTCTAAGCACGAAACACTTTTCAATATTTATTTCATGATTTGCAATTCATCAATTAACATTGAATTATAGGCACACACATACACATAAAAAACCACTCTCCTCTGTCAGATTATAATCATTCTCGCACGTGCATGCTCTCCATTATTATTATTATTATTATTATTATTATTATTATTGTGTTAATTGTTTCATTAATATATTTAAAATAAAATAAGATTTCTGTGTGTATGTGTGTGTGTATATGTAATTTCATTTATTCTCGTTTATCTTTTTTTCTCTCTCCCTCTGCTGGTTTTCGGTGATATCTGTTGACTTCCACCCTCCTTATACAACGGTATATCTTCCTGTTTTTCTTGTAATCTGAATGTGTCTAATATGATTTTTTTTGCATATTTATTATACAGAAATAATATTAAAAAAGAAAAGAAGTTTTGATATTCAAATAAATCCTAGCATAATTATATAGAATTCAACTATCAGCATTTATATATATATATATATATATACATATATGTTTCGGTCAAGGATAATATTATGGAACTATCTTGATCTAATGAGAATGTCGAACATAAATATATATATATATATTTATTTATTTATTTATTTATATTATATTCGGTTAAATGTATCATTTTTTTTTCATTAATGGGATTTTTGGCAGCATGCGGTTACATGCATAGAGATATTAATACACAAAGAAACTGGAAATAGAACATATTTTCTTTCTTTCTCGATGATGTTCGATTAAACTAAGTGTTGAAAGAGTGGGAGGACGGTGCTAGAACACCCGTTCACATATACATGAATCAATCAATGGGGAATGAAGCAGAAAATTAGATAATGTACTCTTGCAAATACTCGTTTATCATCCATCTCTTAGACAGTATCACGATTAAAATGGTGCCGTGGCGTGGCGTGTCGTTGTTATTATTATTGTTGTCTTTATTATTATGAATGCTATTGAATCGCTTAAGGGTTAAATCAGTTTTGAGATAGTATTAGAAAGAAGAAGAAGGAGGAAGAAAAAAAGAAGAGAAGATGATATTTCCACATAAGTTGAATCAATTGAGTTGAATAATCACTTTTACAGCTCATATTTATCCGAATAGAAACACATGAGTATGCATAAGAGAGTGCAAATGCATAGCAACTCAAATAAATTAATAGTGATTGATGATTTCCTCTCTGTCTTTCTCTTTTCTTTCACTATATACCATTAAAATCATCATTTTCGCTTCGACAGGACAAGCAATTCTATCTACTTGTAAAGCAGAAAACATCAATTTACAACTAATAACCGACGAATCAGTTCATATTTGCTAGATTGAACATTACATATATGAATTAAGCTCTTATGGTCTATCTCAGTATAGGAGGAAAAGAACTCCAGATAATCGATACAACGTCAATAGTAGAATTCAATATTGTTTATAATTTCTCAGGCTCTTTCTCTTCGCGTTATTTATTTTGTTTAATATGAATATAATAAAGACCCTTCCTATTTCATTCTTTTTCTATTTTCTTTTTACTTAATCTACTTACTTATTGAATGTTAAGTTACACTATTCGTAAATAGAAATTATTAAAAAACAAAGCCTTTTCTTTTTACGTTATTTTCATAATCTATCGAGACTAAACATATATTGATATAGATCAATTTGTTCTATTTCGACGAAGTAATTATTAGATTTTATTAATGAAAATAAAAAGTAGAAGTCGAATCATCTGTAACCTTTCTACATCAATCATCTCCATAACGTCCATATAGGGATATGGATGTCTATGATCATAATGATTTATGCCGTTAGGATGCACGAGTACCAGATTTTTTTTATTACAGACTCCTGTTTTTGATAGTCATTTCATTGGTACGATTAGAAAGAAACAAAAAATCGTTCCAGAACGCATCTTCAGATGTGAGATAATAGTTCAAGATCAATAGAACTATTTTCCCTAAAGGGAACAACAGGCTTGCTATTTGTATATGTGGAGGAGTACTACCAGCAACAACACCATCATCACTACGATTAATATTGCCGCCACCGCAACAGCAGTCACCATCAGAATCACACAAAACACGACCAACAAAACAGAAGAATAGAAGAAATAAAGAAAGAGAGTGATAGAGGGCGAAATCTTCCTTCTTCTTCTTCTTCCTTTTCTTCTTCTACTTCTCCTCTGTCTTTGCTTCTCATTCTATTATTTCTATTCTTCTTCCTAGCGGTACGAACATGATAGGAAAACTTACAGCAGTTACAGGGGTAACAGTGGTGTTGGCAGGAAAAGTCGAAGTTCTCTCGTTGAATATATCTACGTGTATTTGTGTTGATGAAGCATAGAGTAGAGAGAAAAAAGCACGATGGTGAGAAGGAATAAAGAATACGAAGACGCAACACGGTACACTTTTTTCTCTATCCACTCAACGTCCAACTGGGATGTTCTCCTCGAGCCTCAAGCAACAACCCTCATTATTATTTTGATTATTGTGTTCGAGCTATGTTACTGGTAGACACACCCACGCATACACACGCATTGGCACGCATGAAAGAAAGGAAGTAAGAGAGAAACTGAGAAGGAGAGAGAGAGAGAGAGAGAATATGTACACTTGATAGTATTGAAAACAAAATCAACGACAGCAAGACATAAATCTGAAATACCACTACGAAAATGATATTTTTTATTTATGTTTTCAGGTAGTTAGATTAATTTTGTTCTTAAAGTATTTTAATCTAATCCATATTTGTCTTAACTAATTGGATCACATGAATATTAGAGTCGATAAGAAGACAAAGAGAACGAGAGCAATAGATACTAAGAAATAATGACAGTAGGCGATTCAAAAAGCAGGTGCCGACAACAGCGTGGTTCCTACTAACGAAGACGGAATGGAGTGTATATGGCTACAGCCGGAAATTACAAAAAATATTGTCTTGCAAATCTGTGGATAGTAGCAAGCTGAATGAATGAATGGAATGAATGAATGGAATGAATGGAATGAATGAATGAATGAATGAATAGTTGCTTTTGTGTGTGTGTATATGATTTTGAATGAGACGTTAATAGAATGTCGATGTGACAGCAGTAGAATGATGCAGAAAAGAAAGCATTAATTGTGATAGAAATCATAGCTAAGGTTTATAACCAATATATGCAAATGAGATTCGAAATCGGATGATAGATAATGAGAAGATATAGAAAAGTCAACTAATAATGACAGATGAAGAAAAAAATGATAAACAGAAATCAAAAGATCTATATGGTGAGTGTGTCATTCATGAACTGAATCAATATCCGTGATAATCATCATTCCATCGATAGTTCTTTTGCAAATATAAGTCTATTCTAGAGTTATTCCTGTTTTCTAACGCGCCGGGTGCCTTCTAATTTAACTGTTGCCTTTCGAGCCATATATATATCTGATGAAGATACATATACATATAAATCTGTGTATGTGTGAGAGAGAGAGAGAGAGAGAGAGAGGATGAAGAGAAAGACACACACTAACATGCGCGTAGGGGAAATCAAGACGACTCATTGAGAATCAAGATAAACAACAAACTAAATTTTTGCTATCTTATCTCATATTGCTCTCATCATTGAGTTGAATATTCGACAACGCTGACATCATTCTAGACATATTTTTTATTTCTACATTTGGTATCAAGCAATAAATAATTATTTATATGCATATATTTCATCGCTGGTAATCATTAAGAGCACCATTTGGAAGTATTTGTTGTTCGGGTTAGCTCATGTACAAATCCAAGCTCTAGTAAATCATATCATTCTCATGGTAATCTTTTTTTATTATTAAACCATACGTAAATTATGGACTCGGGAAAAAATAGTACTAACAATAATAGTAACAACGGCACTTTGTTGGCCGACGCTCACACATAAGATTCGATGCCATAAAACGAATAGCCAGATGGTTTCCATATGAGCAAGATGGAACAATATACATGAAGCATACAGCATCCACTCAACATTTGGCCTTTTCAAGTAAACTTTGACATTTGAAGGACGTGGCAAGCGAATGTCTAAGCTATTCCTCTGGGATAAATTCATTTATTTGCCTACCTTGTTCTTGTTTTTTCTTTCTCTCCTTTTTTTTTCTTCGTCTTTAGCTTTTTCTTCGTACATCTTCTCTTTCTTCTCCTTCTGTTACTTATTCCTTCTTCTCTCTCTCTCTCTCTCTCTGTTTCTATCTCTTTTGTCTTTCTATTCTCTGTGACTCTCAACGAGAGTCTTGTCGTGTAATGTGTCATAGAAAATCATGCAGAGCACCAAATTAGTCGATGATGGTGCTACACAGCAGTTACAAGACAACGAGTAAGAAAGAGCGAGATGAGCAACCAAATTCACACAAGCATTTGCACATATTCAGAGCATAAGATAGAGGCAACGAAAGGCGATCTCAAAACAAAAATTCTATTCGAATATATTCATCATGATTTACATGTTAACATATTAATTAAACAAGAAACATTTTTTGTGCCTCATTTCAGATGACTTGAATAATAAAGAGATCTTAGTTTTTATTTATTACAACAACAACAACAACAACGTAGTCTGGTTTGTTGAAGAAATAGAATGTCGAATTTTCGATAATCAAGTGAGCAATGCCACAACTTTGGCAGCCGATCATCCATGAATCGATTTGATTGGAATAAACTTTCGCCGGACGAATTCGAACGTCTACAAGAATATATTTCATGTAAGTATGCTATGATTATATATTATCATCTTAAATCAGTCCATATGTATGTTTTCAAAAGATGGCAGATCCTAGTTTTCAACTATTATCATTTAATATGTTTTCAATGAAAATAAATCTATGTTTTATTCATCTATTAAGATGCGCCTAAGAAAGTAAAAGATGTTGTCGCTATTCTTCAACAAGATCCCACCTGGTTAGCGCATCGATACGATGAGGTACAGTTTAATGTTCTTTACTGATTTAGAACATTTCGTTCATTGAGCTTCTTTTTTTTTTCTATTTTTGTTTTTGATTAGCAACTTGACTATCAAGGTTTTCGACAATTTCTCGAATTACTTGTCGACAATTCTGATATACCAGAAGATCTATGTCGACATTTATTTTTATCATTCATTAAAAAACCTGCAGTCGTCGTACCGAACGACGTATCATCGACTATTGGCGTTCTTCCATTTGCTACTGCAGGAATACCATCAACCACAGCGACCGTCATTTCATCTGGTCCATCATCAACATCAACAACCATAGCATCAACAACAGCAGCAAGTCGAACATTTGAAATTGCTGATAAATTATCCGGTTTTTCATTTTTACCCGAAAAATTCTTCCGACCAAAACGAGGTCTTCCTAATTTCACCGATGATACCAGTACAGTCGGATCGAACGATTCCAAAGCTCGAAGTGGTAAAAACAAATGACTTCCTATCATCATTTAGAAAAATCTAATCTTTAGGCATATGTCGTGCTGGAAAAGAACGTCTTATGCGTCGAGGTAATTCGCATGATCAACACCCTGATTCACCTGACAATTCTCGGCATTCATCAAGAAAATCAAATCCTTCTATCCATTCAATTCATTCATTACACAATACTGGTATTTGAATTTAATGTTTTTTTTCTAATTATTTTGTTTTGCGAACAATTTAAATCACTCTAGCTGTATCAGCTGTTACAAACTCAGATGATCCTTGGGTATTTCGTGCATCATTATCACAATTATTGAATAAAATATCTGGCAATGATCTAACACGTGATGCTCATCATCATCATCATCATCATTACTTACCATTTCATTCTCATAATCATTCAAATACACAACAGCAACAAGCCGTTATGATTCAATCGCCACCTGAAATCGATATAAATACAACGCGAATACAAGTGAAAGATATAATTTGCTATTTTTCATTACTTGAAGGCGGTACACCAGAACAAAAACTTGAATGTAACTTCATGCGAACCAAAAATAGATGTTATTTCTATTTTCTCTATTTTTTTTTTTTTAGTTATGTTTATGTTGTACGATGAAGATAGTAATGGAATACTTGATAAACAGGTTTTGAAAAATTAGATCTCTAGAAAAACATCCATGATATAATTGTAAGATCGCTTTTTTGCAATTATAGGAAACCGACTCAATCGTTAATCAAATGATGAATGTTGCTGAATATCTCGGTTGGGATGTATCTGAATTACGACCAGTAAAACATCTAATTGAATTCGTCCTTTTGAGATAGATATATTTTTATGTGATTTATTTTTCATTAGATTCTCGAAGCGATGATGAAGGAAATCGATTATGACAATGATGGTGCTGTTACATTAGAAGAATGGAAACGTGGCGGATTAACAACTGTACCTCTACTTGTTCTACTTGGACTCGATTCAGTATGCACTAGTTTTCAGAAAGAATTGCATAAATTCTTATTTATTTTCTTTCAATAGAATGTACGAGACGATGGCACACATTCATGGAGATTGAAACATTTTAATAAACCTGCTTATTGTAATCTTTGTTTAACAATGTTAGTTGGTTTGGGAAAACAAGGTTTATGTTGTACATGTAAGTTTAATTTAAAAAACAAATTAAACCCATATCCATATGTATCCGCGTCCATATGTTTAGTTTGCCGATATGTTGTACATGAACGATGCGCTAATCGAGCGCCCGCTAATTGTATATCGACATATGCTAAAACGCGCAAAGTTGACACAACTATGTTACATCATTGGATCGAAGGCAATTGTCCGGGAAGGTATTGAAACGATCAATTAATCTCTATGAATATTTTATTTTTATTTGAACAGATGTGATCGATGTAAAAAATCAATAAAAACCTATAATGGCATAACAGGCCTTCATTGTCGTTGGTGCCAAATGACAATACATAATAAATGTGCATCACAGTTAAAGCCCGAATGTACATTAGGTCCCAATCGAGATCATACTGTACCACCATCATGCATTTGTCCAGCTGTTTTGGTAACTATAAAAAATAAATAAATATTCACATGTATTTGATTGATTTAGGAACGACAAAAACCATCGCGAACTGGAAATGGTCTCAAAGCAGAAGAATCGTGTAATGAAGGATCCATACAATCCTTTCAAATAAATCCCTTACCAAATACGCATCCCCTATTAGTATTTATTAATCCGAAATCGGGTGGTAAACAAGGCGAACGGTAATTAGAATCAAGATGTTTTTGTTTGAAAACCTCGACCGTGTTGTATTTGTTAGAATAATGCGAAAATTTCAATTTTTATTAAATCCTCGTCAAGTTTTTAATCTAACAAAAACTGGTCCTATGCCTGGGTAAATTCTATTAGAATAAATTTTCAAAAATTTCATTCGTTTCTTTCGCTTTTAGATTTCAATTTTTTAAAGATCTAGAAGATTTTCGTGTTCTTTGTTGTGGCGGCGATGGTACAGGTAAAATAAATAATCAAGTTTTGTTTTCAAAACAAAATTGCTTCTATCCATTCTTGTTATTTAGTTGGTTGGGTACTCGATGTTATGGATCGTGTCCAACTGGCTCGTCGAGCACCAGTTGCTGTTCTACCGTTGGGCACAGGCAATGATTTAGCTCGATGTTTATCATGGGGTGGTGGCTATGAAAATGAAAATTTAAATAAAATACTTAAGAAAGTTTCACAAGCACCGGTGATCATGCTCGATCGATGGCAAATTGAATTTAGCACCCGAACAGATACGGAAGAAAAAGGCGATGATATTCCATATAATATAATTAATAATTATTTTTCTATCGGTGTTGTAAGTGACTTTTGTTTTCTAAATTGAGTTGCAAGTAAACGTCAGATTTATTGTTTACATTCGAATCTACGTAGGATGCCTCAATTGCTCATCGATTTCATTTAATGCGTGAAAAACATCCAGAAAAATTTAGTAGCAGGTTTTTGAAATTGTTTTCTATTTTGTTATTCGAATAATATTTCATTACAATTGATTATTTCTCTAGGATGAAAAATAGATTATGGTATTTAGAATTTGGTACATCAGAGGCTATTTTTTCTACATGTAAAAATTTACATGAAGATATCGATATCATGGTAAGGATTAAAAACAGATACAGTTTACATGTAAAACATGTAAAAAATACGTTGTAGTGTGATGGTGTGTCCTTGGATTTATCGAATGGACCATCTTTAGAAGGCATTGCACTATTGAATATTCCAAGTATTTACGGTGGAATATCTCTATGGGGCGAAGGCCATCGACATAAGAGTCGTAAAAATCCATTAAAATTACAAAGAAAAGATTCGTATGTTTTTCCTCTAATTTAATAGATTTTATTATTATTGATTCGATATGCTTGTAGTGAATATTCAACGAGTTCAACGTCAGATATAACTTTTGTTTTACAAGGTTTTAAATCAACTTTAATATTCAAAATAGAATTTAAATAAATATTGTTCTTTTTCTTTAAAAGATATTGGTGACAAATTAATAGAAGTTGTGGGTGTACAATCAGCTATTCATGCCGGTTCTATTTATGCTGGTGTTCGATCAAGTGCAAAACGACTTGGTCAATGTTCGTCAGTTGTTATCAGGTAAATAGAAATAGAAACGAGAATATTTTCTTTAGTAACAAACATTGTTTATAGAACCCGCAAAAGTTTCCCGATGCAAATCGATGGTGAACCTTGGCTTCAACCACCGTGTACGATTTCAATAACACACAAAAATCAAGTTCCTATGTTAATGGCACCACGCAAAGAACGAAAAAATAGTCTATGGCGTTTATTTAAAAAATAAAAGTCGGGAAAACTGTGATAATCTGGTTATGATAAAAAAAAACCACACACACACACACACACACACAATATCAAACATCTGTTTCTTCCTTTTATTTTTCATCATCATCTTTTTCTTAACAGTGATGTTTCTAGTCTGATAGGCATTATTCTTCATTACGTCAATGTGCGTATGTGGAATGCGTGACATTCTACAAATATGTTTCCTACTACGAGAGTACATCGGAATTGTATATTTATGTCAGACAAAAATCTAGCAATCGTTAGTCGGAATAATGATAGTGGTGTTTTATTTTATGCTACTTCTTATGTCCTATGATCATCGCCTTATATTGTATCCCTGTTTGTTTTCTGAGAAGATATCCGTGTATCGATTTTATTGTATTTTGTTTTTCTTCTTCTTTCAATGACATACATCGAGAGTGAAGTTGAATGAAAAGAAAAATTAAATTAATGTGGACATCCACGAAAAATTGGAAGTGGATCAGTTTTTGATTTGCGTAAATTAATCAATTGATTTGTACGATTTGTTTTTGCTAATGATGCTACACGAGATCGATTTGTTGATTGGAATAAAATGAGTACACTTAATGACATGGAAATAAGATAAATGATAAACAGAATACGATCGATGACGACAGCTGTTTTTCTAGCAGATTGTTTTGCTTGAGATTTGGGATAGAATAATGGATGACGAAGATCGAATGATGTTAATGATGTTGCTGTTATAACTGAATTTCGTCGACTGAATAAATTTGTTAGTGATTGCCGAAAATATTGTATATCATGTAATAATTCTATACCATGAATATTTGAATTTTCAGGTAAATTCTCGTCGATATTACGACGTTTTCTTAAGAATATCCAACGTTGTTTATTTAATTGTATTAACGATTTATGTACTGTTAGCAACATACTCTTCTTACGTTTTGGAGCTGTATGTTTTTCAGAATATTGATCATGATAATAGATAAATATTGTAAATGTATTGAATATACATGAGAGAAAAACAAGGATAAACACTATATTGGAATATAGTGTTAACGTACAAAATCCACGTTCAGTTTTTGGAACAAAATTCGATATCATTTGCAGATAGATAATTAACGAAAGTAAGATGCTGACAGTCAGTGTTATTTTCTCGCCACTACCTGTTGGTAAACAAAATGAAAATACAGCAACGGATGATATAATACCAAATGGTAGTATAATTTTCAGTACATAAAAACGTGAAAGTCGTACAAGTTCCATGTCGATTTTAAGTGTACTAAAATGACGTTTATGATTTGGATTGTATAAATCCACTTCATCAATTGTTGTATGTGAAATTTCCCATTCGGTATTAATGTAATTATACAAGCGTACAACATTATATAGACTACGTAATTTGAATTGACTTGCATCAAATATAGTCGATTGTAGTAGAATAGAACAATATTGACGGTCGAAAGGAAAATTCAATACATCAATCTCACAATATGAAACAAGTTTTTCCTGATATGACCATCGAGCCATGCCTGTACACACAACTAAAATTGGATATTCAAGTCTGGCGTCTTTTTTCATTGGTCCCGGTCCATTGACAGCAAATATATCGGGCGTCCATATTTCATCAGCCTGAAAGAATATTTCCGAACGATTTCGTTTTAGGCATGTTTGTTCAGTTATATTCCATTGGAGAAGATCATCACACCATTTCAGTTCGAAATTAACATTCAATGTAATAACCTTAATTTAGAAAGATTGTATTTCATATTTTGGTTACTTTCTAATCAGAACTTTACAAATCGCAGTACAAACCTGTTTTTGTGGATCAATGCCGGCTACTTCAATAATTCCTAGGCCAACAGCAACTATGGTGTGACTAGAATTTTTCATTGATGGTCGCGTTAGCATGTCACGTCTATAACGTTCTGTAATTTCCAATCGATTTAATAGAACTGCACTATAGTTTTTTGCCTGTTTCGTTCCAGATACATTTATTAGTACGAGAAGAATAAATCCATATGTCGACTGCATACTTCGATTGTTCTCTTTTCACAGAATGAATTTGATCGAATAGCTCTAAAAAACAAAAACTATTCCTTCATTTCCACAATCTCATAAAGAACATGATGCGCAAGATATTAAAAGAAAAGATTGTCTCAAGCAGAAAACACATAGAGACAAAAGAAATAAGCATATTCTATTTCAACGTTGACAAGTTTAGCATTCATTCTTTTAGAGTTTCTTCTCGGGTTTTTCTCACGATGGAAAGAAAAAAACTAATTTATACTATCGAGTATCGATAGTTTCCTGCATTGAATTCGGGCTCTGGTGATAGTTCAGTGTACAATTTCATTGATACGCATCAAAATGTAAGGACAGAAAAAATTGTGTTTCTATTGGTTATATATATATATATATATATTTCTTTTTAACATTAGATGTAACGGCACGAATGCTTGTTCAATATGATGAGTAATATACTAATCAAAACACTTTGACAACCTATTGATGAAAAACAAAATGATGAATAACTTGTAATAGATACTGTGGTATTTGAATTTGATGAAACTCCATAAATCTCTATAAAAAAAATGATGTAATTATTATTCAAATTATCATAAAGAAAAATATTCTAATAAATTATTAGAAGTCTGTCATATGTTTCTTATCGTCCATATCAATCTGTTGTAAGCAAATAAGTTATGCAAGAAGAACATGAACTAGAAATGTAGTGAGACTTAGAAAATAGAGTATGAAGCAAATGGATGGCATAACTAGTTGTTGACGTCAATCATCGGTCTATGAACATGAATCAAAATCGACAGTAATTAGCTTTGCGCGTATCATCCGCGGGAATTTCATTTCTTGAGCAGCGGCGAATCTTCCACCAAAAATAGTAATTAAACAAGAATAAACTTAAGTATTAGTGAAACTGACAACGCAAATCATTCATTATACTATGAATAAAAATAAGGACAGGGTGTTGACGAGTTGAAAAGAACAACGCTTGCTCACGATTAGAATCAATATTACATGCGATACGATGGCATATGTTAAATGATGTATCATTATAGAAATGAAGATAAACTACGATTTTTGATTCTGAACCATGATTGCATCGTGCGCGTGATATTTTAGGCCTTTTATTTTTTTGAAAATAGAGCGACCCTCAACGAAATATGAGGAGAGCTAAGCTATGTTGATAACGAGAAACAAAACCAAATCAAATTATATTATAACACCGACAGGTGCATTCATTTCTGTCGATCGTAGTTCTTAAGATTGAAGATTAGTGGCGTTCCCTATAAATACCTGGCCTATTCTGTTTTCTACAAGACAATCTTGCACAAGAAAGATTTTTAATATATAATGAAGTCACAGACTGGTATAGGTAATTGTTTCGAATTGAAAATAATTACATAGTAGATATTTCTAATTGTGAAAATAGTTCTGGCAAATGCACTTCTATTGTTATTGATCTCGTGTGGTAGGATAACCGTACTAATGCATTCCATCGAGTATTTCTGTGTTAATTAGAATCGACTGCACTCTACCAAAAATCGATCAACTGGGACAGTCGTACTCATCAACAAACATACACAGATGTTATGGCTAGATCGGATTTTGGTTCAGTCACTGGATGGCAAAACAGTCGTGCCATGATATCAAATGGCGGTTTACGTATAACAATCGAGAAAAATGCTCTTTCAGGAGCTGGAGGACTTATATCAAACACAGGAGTTCCAGGTGGTACTGCTTATGAATTAGATTTCGATGTTAAATTTCACAGTCAATTTGAGTGGAGTCGTGGTGGAAAAGTTGGCTTTGGCTTTGGTGTCGGAAACGGGAATACAGGATGTAATTTACCAACGGATGGAGCAGGTGGCAGTTTACGTTTAATGTGGTACAATAATGGAAATCGAGTCTACTTTCAGCCATATATTTATCATTTTGGTATGCCTGGACCTTGCGGCAGTAATTTCGGTAAATCTTACCCATCAACAGGTATGAATACTCAATCGCGAAGAATCATTTGAAGTAGAGCATCACTAAACATGAGTTGATCATATGAAATTGTAAAATATTTTCATCTATTTCAATATACTATTAAACTTTGTTCATTTCTTACGAATAGGTAGTCTTCAGAAAGGCCAGTGGTACAATGTGCATATGTATATCAAATCAAATACTGGTAGTAATACCAATGGACACATGCAAATCAAAATCAATGGCGAGACACTGATTGATCAAAGTATCCGTTGGACAACAAATGACAGCAAACGATTTATCAACAGGTTATCTTTCCATACGTAAGTTTAATAAAACTGCAAGGTACACTTTCGTTTCAAATCGTGTTTCCTTCTGTTTTCTAGTTTTCGTGGTGGTAAAGCAGACGAATGGAAATCTAATACTGATGGCTATATTTACTATGACAATTTGTCAGTTCGACAAATCAGTGCATAAATAAACTCCAGAATTCTAGCATCGAAAGACAGCAAATTAATAATTTGAAGTTATATTTTCCCTATGTTATGTGCTCGAAGAAGACGCTTTATTGTAACTGTTCATGGAGTTCGAATAAAACTTCAAATAAATACGTCACAACGTTTATGGTTTGATCTTTTTTTCTTTTCTAGAAGTAATGTTAGCGTAGATGATGGTCTACGTAGCAATCCAATATGCATTTGGTTAATATCAAAGTCTCGTATTCTTTTATCTGACTAGCATATGACCTAGAAAATTTCGAGCGGCTGAACATAGAGCTTGATTCTTTCATTGCAAAATTGAGATATTTATCCAAGAGTCATTTCTAAATTTAAAAAACGACACAAGCAAATCGTATAAGTGTTCATTAACTCATTTTTCTCATCAAATAACTTTGTGATAAAAGTAATTACGCACAGTTAATTCCAGCATATGTCACTTTATTTGATACAAGATTCGTATTCAAATATTTTTTCTTTTCTTCACTGACTTTCTCTAGAGGTTGCTTATTGATCTTACAGAAATTTCGTCAATTCTCAATGAACAAGTCAAGAGAGAACAACATCTGAATACACATAAACTTAGGAACAACGTCATATAAAGAAAAACAAAAGTATATGTGTTTATCAAAGGTTTTTTCAGGCACATTAGTTTCCATGAAATGAAACTTCTAGTAGCGAGGATTCACATTTCTGAATATCATGTAATGGGAAATAAGAATATTTGATACAATGAAGCCCATCACATCTAGAGGTAATTGTTTCTCTTTTCAAATATAATTTCATTTCATCCGACAATAAATTAGTTCCAAAGAATATATTCTTCTTATTGTTAATTGCATACGGTAACACAGTCATGAGAAGATATTCAACCGATCATTTCTGTGTTTTCTCTTATTAATTAGAATCGACTGCACTCCTCTATCAAAAATCGATCAATTGGAACGACCGCGTTCATCAACGAACATATACTGATATCATGGCTAGATCAGATTTCGGTTCAGTGACTGGATGGCAAAACAGTCGAGCCATGATATCAAATGGTGCTCTACGTATAACACTCAAGAAAAATGAACTTTCAGTAGCAGGAGGACTTGTAGCAAATACAAAACTTCCTGAAGGATCTGCCTATGAATTGCAGTTCGATGTTAAATTTCACAGTCAGTTTGATTGGAGTCGTGGCGGAAAAGTTGGCTTCGGTTTAGGTATCGGAAATAGAAATACAGGATGTAATTTACCAACTGATGGAGCAGGTGGCACTCTTCGTTTAATGTGGTACAATACTAGAAATCAAGTCTATTTTCGTCCATATATTTATCATTACGGAATGTCAGGGCCTTGCGGAAGTACTTTCAACAAATCTTATCCATCAACAGGTATTGTACTTGCCAGAGAATATTTATGTGACTCGGAAACTTTCTCACATCCGTTTTAGTATTTTGTTAACGATAGGTGTTTTTTTTTGTATTCAGATACTCTTAAAAAAGCCAAGTGGTACAAAGTATACATGTATGCGAAATCAAATACTGGTAACAATCCTAATGGACATGTCAAAGTTCTAGTCAATGGTACAACACTGATTGATCAAAATATTCGTTGGACAACAAATGATAGAAAACGTCTCATCAATAATTTATCTTTTACGACGTAAGTTTAATATCTATTTCGTTTTCTTTATAAAAACGTCGTTTTTAAACTGCCTTAGATTTCGTGGTGGAAAAGAAGACTGGTGGAAATCTGATGCGAATGGCTACATTTACTATGACAATTTGATAGTTCGACAAATCAGTACATAAACAAGCTTTTTTTCTGGCTTATCTATCATATAAAATCTAAAACTAATGTTTCGAACCACATGTTAGGTGATTCGACGGAACTTCTAAATATGTGCCTAATAACACAACATTCTATTCAATATAATATTTGGTAATAACTTTCATAATGCATCCATCACACGAGCCACTTCTAAGTCTATTTATTGTTTTTTTTTTGGGACGTAAAATTGCTCGAGTTGATTTAAAATGCACAAAAACCACTTTAGGTGTTAGTCTGTATTCGTCATAGAATGCATATCGAATGCATGAATTAATAGAAAACACGATTTTTGTTTAGTGTGAATGTGAAAGTAAAAATTATACAGTTAACATTTCTCGGATTGATTTAGCATCATTTTCAATTGTATGGTTTTAAAAGAATCAATGAAATTCGGAACGGCAATATTATCAGATAGATTACGAAACTCAGCATTGTATTAGATTTTTATAAAGATAGTTTCTTGGTATTGGTTGTCTGTGTAGTTTTTGACTAGATTTTATGCTTGTTCCCTAACTGAAAGTTCTATTAAGAAATTATAGTAGAAAGGTGATTAACATCTGAATCAGAGCATTATTGGATTCTACGGCGAATATAAATACGCTAAAGGAAGAAGAGAACATAATTATTAAAAAAAAACCTTGAAATTACAGTTGGAATTTATTGATAAGATAATCAATAGCAACATTTAATATGTTTTTGCTGGCTGTACTTTGACTCACCAACACGAATGCTTTCGAGTTTTAACAGCCATGCTCAATCACTTACAATGGATGAAACCAAATACAATATCAGTCCGATTTTGAATGGCATTCAATAAATCATCTGCTGATTAAAAAAAACAATATCCATATAATATGACCTTTGATTGGCTTACTGATAGTTCTGGGATTTGGAGTATGTTTAATGGATGTTGATGCTCGTTTAGGTGAAATAAGTATCCGTACTTACATTCCCAGGTCGAACAATCATATTGTGAGATCTGATAAGATCTTCTATCTGATCTTGTGTGACTCTTGTAAGATTTCGCCCATATTCCACGATCTTGTATACGTTTCAAAAGATCTTGTGTCAGATTTTTGAGCCTGGGTTCATATTCTCATTTTCATAAGCATATAAATTCAAACTCTTAAGCCATTCTACGTATAATAGTTTAAGCGGAAGCTGTATCATAAGTCCAATATAGGTAAAACAAATCATTTCGCATAAATAGGTACCGGAATATTTGATTAATGCTTATAATTCAGTAGTTGAGTTTTTCTCCAAGTAGCTATGAATATTTTATTATATGGCATTTGAATTGAAACAGTTATCGACTAGGAGAGATTTGCACTAACCAGGTTGAAAACAATATGTTACAAATTTTATGTAGTCATTCTGATTTTTTCCAATTTTAATATGGAATTCAACCAAACTAAAAATAAATATCTGAATCACAACATTTCATCATGTATTCATTTATAACTCGCACTTTGTCAATCAAAAGGAAATGATTAAATAATTCAAGAATGCCTTTTTTTTAAAGCATACACTTGATATTTATTTTTTTTTTAGGTAAGCATAGCAGGCACACAGGAAAAAATGCAAATGGTTATTTTCGATTGATT
Organism: Rotaria magnacalcarata; assembly: GCA_900239745.1. NCBI lineage: Eukaryota > Metazoa > Rotifera > Eurotatoria > Philodinida > Philodinidae > Rotaria > Rotaria magnacalcarata. The sequence continues at coordinate 85,950 of OENM01000075.1, forward strand.
TTAATCTTGATAAGAATTAAGAAAATAATGCATTACAAATATAGTCAATATTTTGATGGTTGCTTTTATCTAACGACTAAAACTAAAAACATGAAAAGTATATTACTGATTTATCCTTTGCTCTTTACCGCAGTTAATTCTCAATTATCGTGCGATGAAGCATCATATGTTGATCGAGTTGAATGGGGTGCACGAAAACCAAGTTCAATAACAAATTTAACGAGTCAACCTCTGTCATTTTATGTTATTCATCATTCTGAGACTCCGCCGTAGATATCTTCTATATAAAATCATTTAAATAAACTTATTATTTATAGTTGTTATGACGATGTCTCATGTGTGGAGCGAGTCAAAGGAATTCAATATTATCATCAAATTGGTCGAGGATGGGTCGATATTGGTTATCATTTTTTAGTCGGTGAAAATGGAAAAGCTTATGAAGGTCGAGGATGGAATCGTGAAGCTGCTCATTCGCTCGAATGGAACAATGACGCATACGGTTAGAAAACAATTTTTTCTAGAAATTATGTGACGCATTGACTGTTTTTCGTTCAGGTATTTGTATTATTGGTAACTTTACAATGGCATCTCCAAACGAAAAAGCATCAAATGCAATTCGTTCATTGATCGATTGTGGTGTGAAAAGTGGTCATGTCAAAGAAAATTATTATGTTATTACTCATCGGCAATCGCAACGACCCGGCTATACAGAATGGTAATGTTTGTCTTTTTCTTTACTGTAAATATATATTTTTTTAATTTCTATTTAGCCCTGGCGATGGTGCGCTGGGTGTTCTAAGTAAATGGCCTCGATATTGTTCATTTCAAAATTCTGGAGCACCTTTAAAGACGAATCAAACACAAATATCTCTTGCTCTTGATTTCTGTGAAAAAGAATTTTCATCTACTGCATCTTCTTCAACATATTTAATTACGCCATTGATTTTACATTGTCTCTTATTGTTCTATTTTTTGTAAGCAACAATTTTTTGTTCAGGATCTTCGAAACTTTATTTAATAAATATAACTTAGAGAAAAAACAACTTATATTGTTATAGCTAACCATATATAAATAATTCTAAATTTGGTATGAACGATAGAATGGCACTAAGAACATCTTCAAAATTCGATAGACAAGACGAAAATTATAATATATAACTTCATAATATGGTAAAAACGTTCGCTTCGTCCTTAAAATATCTTTTCTTTTTATTTTGATTATAAAGAAAGACATAAACCAACGTATTCAATATTTTCCCGGATAAATGAATGAATGGCATTAAAATGAGCGAAAGAAAAAACAGCGAACGAAAAAAGAGCGAAGAAAAATGAGCGAAGAAAAATGAGCGAAAGAAAAAATGTCGATAGAAAATATATCGAATACTAAATGTCGAACACAATAATAGCGAAAAGTATATTTTTCCATAAATTTGTTTTTGAATTTTAAAATTCAATCAGTGATATTTTATTCCTCCGTTTTCTTGTGTTATCTGTTTTCACTGGCTAGCATTTTTCGTCAATAGTATCGTCGTCCAATCTAGCTAACGGAATAAACACAAAGGACACAAAAGATATAACGAAATAAAGATACGCCATATCTTATTTTTTTCCATTGCATATCACTTGTNATTGATCAAATAAACAGTCCCGGACAATACTCAGCCTTCTTGCCAACAGGGTGTGGTGGGGTTTTGATTGGAACCGAAACTCCTATAAAATGCCACAGAAACCCAAAGACGACAGGATGACAGGGCGAGTATAGGCCGCCAGAAACAAGATTCCCCCCGAATCGAGATTTCATAAGCCTTATCCTGGGTCGATGAAGCTCGCTAGCCTTGACTAGCAATTTCATCAAATGGAGAAAACCATTCTAAACCGGCGGAAGGCAAGGGGAAACCACCGCTGTACACTCCCAAGCACAACATGATAAACGTCAAGATTTCCAGTCAAGATAACAGCGTGAAGGGGGTTCTCGGAGAGAACATCTCGCTCGGTAGAGGTGGTCATGTACGACAGGTGACCCTCGATCGTCAACAGGCTACTGTCCCAACCAAGAACTCACTCAAAATAGGAACGTGGAATGTAAGAACTATGTTTCAGAAAGGAAAATTAGACAATATAAAAAACGAAATGGAACGGATGAAAGTAAATGCGTTAGGCTTATCTGAAGTCAGATGGCTGGGTGCTGGATCCTTTACAACGGATAACTTTCTTTTATTATACTCTGGAGGAGACAAACACGAGAGAGGAGTAGGAATGCTTCTTGACAAAGAAACCTCCAAGAGTTTGCAAAGCTTTTGGGCGGTTTCAGACAGAGTTCTTCTGGTAAAACTCTACGGAAAGCCTTTCAACATCTCACTAATTCAATGTTACGCACCAACCGCTGATTATGATGATGATGCAATCACGAGCTTCTATGAAGATCTAGACAAAGCCTACAAACAATGCAAGTCTGATGATATCACCTACGTAATGGGTGACTTCAATGCAAAAGTGGGAGATAAAAGAATTGGCAATACAGTAGGACCCTTCGGTCTAGGAAACAAAAATGACAGAGCAGATAACTTGATAACCTGGTGCCAATCACATAATCTCGTAATCACAAACACATGGTTTAAAAACCATCCACGTAGACTATGGACATGGCGAAGCCCAGGAGACCGGGCAAGAAATCAAATAGATTATATTATGGTCCCTCATCGATTCAGGAATTCAATCATTTTCTCCAAAGCATTTCCTGGAGCAGACTGTGGTAGCGATCATGTCCCAGTCATCAGTAAAATTCGAGTGAAATTAAAAAGAATAAAACAACCACAAAGAAATACAAAGCTTCAAGTTCATATTCTGAAAAGTGATCCAGATCTGAAAGAAAAATTCCGCATAAAAGTACAAAATCGTTTTGAAGCACTAGATGAAATCACAGAAACCGAGATATTGTGGGAACAGATGAAATCATCCATAATAACATCTGCTGAAGAAGTAATTCCTAAAACACAATTAAAGAAAAAGAAACGATGGATGAATAATGAAATTTTACAACTAATGGAGCAAAGACGACTGAAGAAGTCAAACCTCCAAGAATACAAATTGATAGACAAAGCAATCAAAAAGAAATGTTCAGAAGCAAAAGAGAAATGGCTGAACGAACAATGCTCAGAGATCGAAAGCAAGCTGAGTGTAAACACCAAATTTGCTCATCAAAAGATTAACGAAATAACAGGAAAATCAAAATGCACCAGTTCAGGTTGTATCAAATCAAAAAATGGAACCGTTCTTATGGAAAAAGGTGACATACTGAACAGGTGGACAGAATACATAGAGGAACTCTTCGACGACAATAGAACTTCTAAACCTAACATAAAGAAAAATATAGAAGGACCTCCAATAATGAAAGATGAAGTAAGACTGGCCATAAAATCAATGAAAACAAACAAAGCGACAGGGCCAGATGGAATAAGCATCGAAATGATTCAATGTCTCGATGAACTAGGTGTAGATGTCATGACAAAACTAATAAACAAAATATATGACACAGGTGAAATTCCGGAAGATCTAACAAAATCAATATTCATAGCGCTTCCAAAGAAGCCTGGAGCTACTGAATGTGAATTGCATCGCACAATCAGTCTCATGAGTCATATCACAAAAGTTTTGCTTAAGATTCTGATGATGCGTATGAAAAATAAGATCACGCCAGAAATAGCAAAAGAACAATATGGATTTATGCCTGATAAGGGCACTAGAAATGCAATCTTCATCCTTCGAACGATAATCGAAAGATCAATTGAAGTCAAACATGATCTATACCTATGTTTCCTTGACTACACAAAAGCTTTTGATAAAGTCAAACACGACAGTCTATTCCAAATTTTGGAAAAACTCGACATCGATGGCAAGGAACTACGAATAATTCGAAATCTTTATTGGGATCAAAAAGCTGCCATACAAATAAATAACGATACTAGTGACTATACAAGTATAAAGAGAGGTGTCAGACAAGGTTGTGTTCTATCTCCAGATCTTTTCAACATATATAATGAAATGATACTTAGAAATCTAGAGGATGTTGAAGGAATAAAAATTGGAGGTAAAAATTGTAATAATATAAGATATGCAGACGACACCGTACTATTGGCAAGTAATGAACAAGACTTACAGAAAATGATTGATATAGTCTCAAAAGAAAGCATAAAAATGGGACTATCACTCAACATCAAGAAAACAGAATGTATGTGTGTTTCAAAGAATAAAATCACACCGACATGCAAAGTTTACATAAATAGAGAATCAATCAAGCAAGTAAATCGCTTCAATTATTTGGGATCCGTCATAACCTCAGATGGTAGATGCGATGAAGACATCAAAATGAGAATAGCTCTCTCTAAACAAGCGTTCCAAAAGATGAGTCCAGTTCTGAAAAATAGAACCCTATCGATCGACACTAAAACAAGAGTACTCAAATGTTACGTTTGGTCGATTCTGCTATACGGTTCCGAATGTTGGACAATCAGTAAAGAAATGGAAAAACGCTTAGAGGCTACTGAAATGTGGTTTCTCAGAAGGATGCTTAATGTACCTTGGACTGCTAGAGAAACAAACGAATCAATATTAAAAAGAACGAAATCGAAAAGACTTTTAATCAATACCATCCGTTATAGGCAACTAAAATTCCTTGGCCACATAATCCGTAAAGGTTGCATAGAACATCTGGTATTGAGTGGGAAAATCAATGGAAAGAAAGATAAAGGCCGACCTAGAATCAAATATCTAGAAAACGTGAATCTATGGATTGAAAAACAAGGTTATGCGAAAATAGACTTTCTTCACGCAGCACAAGATCGGAAGAATTGGCGTATCATGTTAGCCAACGTCTGTAACAGATAAGGCATCTATCTGATCTGATNCTTATTTTTTTCCATTGCATATCACTTGTTGTTAATTTAGTATAAATTTCGATGACATCGAATACAAGCAGCGTATCTTTTATCATTTCTAATAAAGGCAATCCTCTGCTAATTTTAAACGATTTTTTGTATCGAATAATCAAGAATTCTAAAAGCTTATCCTAATATGTGGACCTTCATCAAATGTGTTCAAAATGAAGAAAATCGATTTCGACACCTACTTCTTCAAATGAATGCTGGGGCTCAAGCTCGAAAAAAAACCGCTGCCACTAGTTTCATTCAAAAACGCATCGATACATTAAATGAAAGATACAAAAATGGTGAAATCGATGTTGATCAACTATTAGATGGCTTCTCGCTCCCCATAGCCAAACAAAAGAAATAAACTTATACTTGAAGAAATACTTTCCTTTTATTAATTTTATAACTAATTATGCTTGATTCATTTCATTTTTTGATGTACATAAAATTTTATCAGACAATATAAAATCCTCATCTTAGCAGTCTAAAAATATTAAAATAAATATTTTCGCTATTTTTTCTTTCGCTACAATTGCTTTCGCTATTTTTTCCATTCGGCATTTTCCAGTCGGAATTTTTTCCTTCGACATTCTATTTTCGACATTTTTTCTTTCGCTCATTTTTCTTCGCTCTTTTATCGTTCGCTCTTTTTTCTTTCGCTCATTTTGATACATACCAAATGAATAGTATGAGGGTATGATATTCAATATGAAAATTGAACTGTGATCGGTCTATTTTCTGATAAAACAGCGCAGAGCATGATTACAGCATCGATAAACAATTAAAATAAGGTCAACATTGAATCACTTTCTAAATGTATGTTTTAGCTTGAAATGAAATATTTTGTTATGAGCTCAAGTAAAAATCCAGAAAACGAGATTCAATTTAGTTGCTCAAACTAAAGAAATGTGACAAAAATGGTTTACAAAAGTATTTCTTGAAATTGAAGTTTAGCTTGAAAATCATGTTCATTAGAAACTATTCATTTATGATTCTATTATTGTCTTATCGCAGTAAGTATTAAATGGTCATTCAATGGATACCGTCGGATCCTTTTCTATGCACAATGTACATCTCTCGAGAGATTTTTATGGCGAAAATGCAGCATAAAATTAAAAAAAAGTAATAATCATGAAGAAGTTATGCTAATATTTTATTTGGATTAATAGTTTGATTTAGAATTTAGATTTTAAGATAAAAAAAAAGTCACGCCAAAATGTTGAACGAACGAGAAAATTGTGATGGTATACGAACATGAAGTGTATTACGTGTAACTTGATCAGAATCGATTGTAGGATTTTGATATTTTTCACAGACATATGGAATATAATCGAGAAGATTTTCATGAGCATATGTAGTGATTGAATTTGGTTCAATACGAATTGGTGTTGATGAATTTGTATGATGATTTTCTAATGTATCCAAAAGTAAATGTCGAATGTTTATTGAAACAGGCTGACCAGCGAGAACTTGTTCGTTTGAAATATCAATTAAAAACATATCAATTGGTGCAGATACAGAACGTTTTACTAGATGAGAATTATCATCGAAAGTTTCTTCAATTGATTGATCATTTTTATTATGCGTTGTCGTCGATGATTCAACATGTCTCAATGTTCGATTAGATTCAAGGCGACATTCATCACCAGTAGTTTGAATAATATCGGATGTTGATGCTACAGGAGAAAGATCAGCAATGCTTGTTGTTAGTATTGTTCGCAAACGATCTGTATTAAAGATCGATGGTGGTGCTGGTATATCTATATGATTATAAGCTTGAGCCACATAGGGATTAGAATGACGAAAAGAATCATTGTTTTCACCATTATAAGGTAAAAAGAAAGGTCTTGAAAAAAGAGGAAAATCTGGTTGTTCTCGTATTTGTTGATTCGGCGGTAAATAATAATGATAACCAAATGATGAACTATGTGTAGGTTCACGACTCATTGCAGAACATTGCGTATAATCACTTGATGGACTCGGTGATGCACTGATTGTTTGAGTATACTCATTGAAAACGATGGCATTATGCTTACCTCGTTTTTTAGGTTTACACATTGATGATACCACACCCATACGAGATATCAATACGCTTGTTAATGCTTCTTTTTATGAACAAAGCTGTTCTCTTTCTGCTAACACCTAGCTCTTTTCATTTAATCCAAAGAGAAAAGGAACGAATTTTTCTTATTTGCTGTTTTGATCGATCTGCCGATGCATAGCCATATATATATATATATATATATATATCAGAGTAGCACAAAAATTGAATGCATATTTAGAAGAGAGCGAAGGAGAAGAACAGGAAGACACGTCTTTGCCATGTCTCTCTCTCTCTCTTTATTTATAGATCCAACAATAAATATACGCGAACGCATGAATACAATGACAAAGACATTCGACACCAAACTACTTCAATTTCAACCATATCGGACATGTAAATGATTATTTTAATTCATGCACATACATAGATGCATGTGTTGATTGAATTTGAACAGCGCTCTTCGTCACTCATTGTCAGACTAGAATTATAAAACATGACTAAAATAACATTTTTAAATATACATGGCATAAAACAAAAATGAACTAAACTAGACATTTCCGGTTTTCTCCTTCAAAAGATAATTTTATATTAGCTATACAGATTATAATCTTTTTATTAAATATCCTGACTAACCACTAACGTCCTCTATTGAAATGGGTTTTGTTTTGTTAGTTTGTTTTCTTCTTTGGAGGATAGTAAACAGTGACTCAAGATGACGAATGAATTTTTATTATTGACTGGCTGACGACTATTTGTACTTGCACAGCATCTCTTTCTTTTCTTTTTTTTCTATTGAACAAATATTTAGAAGCGCAATAATTTTTTGTCTTCATTTACGTATTTAATGGCAGAAGACGAGTGAGCGTATATTGGACTGCTTGGATTATTGTCGCTTTATTGATTTCTGATTACTACTTTTTTTCTCATTCTGCTATCTATTTACTTGCTCTGATTATGAATAAAATACGTGAAGGCCACCATCAGGCCCCAACACCAATCAATGCAAAGAAGTAAACGTTTACTCTTTAGATCGTTTGCTTTTGCTTATAACTTTTCATTTTGTTATTGCATCTGTTGCTTTTTTGTATATGCTATGATGAATTTTTATCTACGTATTATTTCATACTATTTTCAGAAGTATGGCTCCAATGCATGGTGTGAAAAATGAACGTGTTAACATTCGTATTAATGAAGCAACCACTGCGAATAACATTCATAAAGCAGCTGTAACACGTGATTATATTAAGCAACCGCGACTAAGTAAAAACAATATGCAAGACATTCTTATCGTATTTTATTGACTATCTTCTAGCCTATAAGACTGTTGTTGGTGTCAATGGTCCATTAGTTATTTTAGATAATGTTAAATTTCCGAAGTTTGCCGAAATCGTTAATTTAACATTACCAGATGGTACTGTACGCAGTGGACAAATTCTTGAAGTGTCAGGATCGAAAGCTGTCGTTCAAGTATTCGAAGGAACAGCAGGCATCGATGCAAAATATACAACTGTCGAATTTACTGGTGATATTTTACGTACCCCAGTTTCAGAAGATATGCTTGGTCGAATTTTTAATGGTTCCGGTAAACCCATTGATCGTGGCCCAACGGTATTAGCTGAAGATTATTTGGATATTAATGGTATAATTTTAAAATCTATTGCTACAGATGTAGAAAAAAGTTATTGTTTAATTAGGTGAACCTATTAATCCATTTTCTCGCGAATATCCCGAAGAAATGATTCAAACGGGTATATCAGCTATTGATGTGATGAACAGTATTGCTCGTGGTCAAAAAATTCCAATATTTTCTGCTGCTGGTTTACCACATAATGATGTAAATATTTAATAAATTTTCTTGTACTTGAACAAAAAATGAAACCTTTGAATTTAGATTGCTGCCCAAATTTGTCGGCAAGCTGGTCTTGTTAAACACGCAAAAGATGCAGTTGATGGTGACGATAATTTTGCCATTGTTTTTGCTGCTATGGGTGTAAGTCATTCATTTTATGAATATTCTTAAAACAAAAAATGACGATTTGATTCATTTCTAGGTTAATATGGAAACAGCTCGTTTTTTTAAACAAGACTTTGAAGAGAACGGATCCATGGAAAATGTATGTTTATTTTTAAATTTAGCCAATGATCCAACGTAAGACGAAAACGATGATTTATGTAATATTGTTTAAGCATATTTTTCTTTGATTGAAAATAGTATTGAACGTATTATTACACCACGCATCGCATTGACAACTGCAGAATTTCTTGCTTATCAATGTGATAAACACGTGCTCGTTATATTGACCGATATGAGCTCGTATGCTGAAGCTTTACGAGAAGTTTCTGCTGCTCGAGAAGAAGTACCAGGTCGTCGTGGTTTTCCCGGTTATATGTACACTGATTTAGCAACAATTTACGAACGTGCTGGACGTGTATCCGGTCGACATGGATCAATTACTCAAATTCCAATTTTATCTATGCCCAACGATGGTCATTATTATATTTATTTTGTTTTGATAGAATAATTCTGTGCTTCTCTTTTGATTTAGATATTACACATCCTATTCCAGATTTAACGGGTTATATTACTGAAGGACAAATTTATGTTGATCGGCAATTACATAATCGACAGGTAAATTTGAAAAAATTAATAAAACTATAAATAGAATAAATCAATTAGATCTATCCACCAATCAACGTACTACCATCGTTATCACGTCTTATGAAATCTGCTATTGGCGAAGGTATGACACGAAAAGATCATGCGGATGTTTCAAATCAATTGGTATGAAATTCTATGAATCATGATGTAATGACGAAATTTCTGTTTTTTTTTTTTGGTAATTCTTTATCTAGTATGCTAATTATGCTATTGGAAAAGATATAGCTGCAATGAAAGCGGTTGTCGGCGAAGAAGCTTTATCATCGGAGGATTTACTTTATTTAGAATTTTTAGGCAAATTTGAAAAGAATTTTCTTACCCAAGGTATTAATTGACAAAATAATCCTATTGATACGTTTTCTACATATTTGTATTTTAGGTGCCTATGAAAACCGATCCATAGCTGATTCATTGGATGTATGTTGGCAATTACTTCGAACATTTCCGCGTGAAATGCTTAAACGTATTCCACATAATATTCTTCAAGAATTCTATCCACGTGATGGTGGCAAAAGCTTACANCAACCAGCGACTACTACAGGATGATGCAATACTCGATAACAATAGAGAAATTACCGTTTTATGCATTTATATATTTGACCGAAAATAAAAAAAAAAAAGAAATCTATACTTGTGTTTTTAATTGTGCAATATCTTATGTTTCGTCGTGTAGTCGTTCGTAAAAACAGAGACCGGTTTTTTTATTGCAAACATTCCCACCTTTATATTCCTTCTGTTGATTGTGATTCTTATCCTTTAATTTATTTCATTTAATGTTATTACCGAAAACAAATATAAATATACATAATGTGTATCATCGTCTTGTTTGTGTAGCCATTTATTACTTGACTTCTGTTTTTTTTTCTCTTTCAGCAATTCTATTTAATCAGTAATTAAGCAAGAGTTCTTACGTGGATACATTATTATTATTTTAGATACAAACTTATACAAAAGCAAACTAGGAGGTCTTCCTTTCGTCAAAAACTAAACAGCGTTTTATCGTATGACAGATCAAGATATTATCAATCTTCGTTCAGCCGATCCGTTCGCCGATGTAACAAGGAAAAGTGCATTGGATAGTGGAGTTAGTGCTGCTGCTGGACAACGTAGCTCCAATGTAATACATATTCGTATTCAGCAACGTAATGGAAAAAAAACATTAACTACTGTTCAGGTAAAACGTCTTTTGGTCTACTTGATTTGTTTAATTTCTTATTGATTTTTAAGGGTATTGGTGAAGAGTTCGATAAAAAACGTCTTCTAAGCGCATTCAAAAAGAAATTTGCATGCAACGGTACTGTTGTTGAACATCAAGAATATGGCGAAGTAATTCAACTTCAAGGCGATCAACGTATGCACGTTAGTCAATTTCTCCAGGACATCGGACTTTGTCAAGCTGACCAAATCAAAGTTCACGGCTTTTAAATACAAAGTTCATCGATTCGATATTGACAATTCTATACTATTCAAGAAACATTCTGTTTCGATATGAGTGTTTTTATTCAATATCTTCTTTTTTTTTCTATATGTCCTATTTGTCATTCGCTTATTTCAAATATACATATATACTATATCTACACATACCAATACGATCTTTTCATTTTCAGAAATATATCTCTTTATATTTCTAAAATAAACTAAAAATGAATTCGAATCAAACATCTATGTTAAGTGACGAAGAGGCAACTCTTTATGATCGACAAATTCGTCTCTGGGGTGCCGATGCTCAATTAAAGTAATAGTCCAATGGAAAAACAAGCATTTTGTTTTAATCAACTATTTTCTTTTCGTAGACTTCGTCAAACACGTTTATTACTTATTAATGTGAATAGTCTATCGATAGAAGTATGCAAAAATTTATGTTTAGCTGGTGTTGCTAGTATAACGATATTTGATAATACACGTGTGACATCGAATGATGTTGAAGAAAATTTAACATTAACAATGTCATCAACAGAGATTGATGAATTTAAATCAGTGTGCACATGTCGAGCGTTACAACTGTTAAATCCACGTGTACACTTAGTAGCCGAATCGACGATGACAATCGATCAAATCGATGAAAAATATATCGAACAATTTGATTATGTTTGTTTATTTAATTATTATAATTTTCAAACTATAGTCAAGCTCAATAATCTTTGTCGAGAACGAGAACAAGTAGATGAAAATGGAAAAAAGCAAACTTATTTTTTTTGTGCTGCTACATTCGGATCGTATGGCTTTGCTTTTAAAGACCTTGGTGATAAATATGATTATCTTAGGTAAATATTTTTCATTACAGCTGATGTCACGATAAGTATGATTGCCGAAGTAAATTGATTACGATCGAAATTGATTTAAATCAATAGCATACTTGTGTTTTTCCTTTCTCTCTCTCTCTCTCTCTCTCTCTTCATTAAATATCAAAATAGCTATAGAATTCGATCGAGTTTATTTTGCGAATATGAAGTCTATTCATCTTAGTTCCATCTGTAGCTGTTATACTACTTGCTTCTCATTGTGTCTAGTTGTAGGCTTTTCAAAATATGACTATTCACACAACATATAATACGTGCATCATCGGCACATCCATGAAACTTGAGTTAGTTGCGTGTGCCTACAAAATAAGTCTATATGAGACTAAGTTTCATAGGTGTTTACCTAGAAGATGAAGTACTTTAAATAGAATACAAGATCACATATCAAATAGTTGCTATCATTCACAATCGAAAAGAACAATATGAAACAAGTTCGTCTTTATTTGTAGTGAAAATTCATTTGGAAGCGAATCATTAATCAGAGGTGAAGGGGGTGGTAATGAATCAAAGAAAAGTGAAAAAGTCACCACCAAATCGGTAAATGGATTTGTTTTTTCTCTGTGAATGTCTTTCTAATTCAATTGATTTTATTTCTTTAAGGTTCGTAATTATGCAACATTTGAAAAAGCACTAACCCTTGACTGGAAACCAAATCGACGACAGGCAACGATACGCTCAGCTGTAACAACATATAATTTGTTACGGGGTAATCGAATATATTATCAATATTAAAATTGATGAGATTTAAAATGCTGTGTTTTTGTGAAACACGATCTGAAAGGAGTGTTGAAGTATATAGGGTAGAAATTTGGACCCACAGACCGTTACAGAGAAATTAATTAATCAATTAAATGATTAATTAATTAATTAATTAATTATTAATTAATTTCTCTGTAACGGTCTGTGATGGTTTCTGAATTCTCTGTAACGGTCTGTGGCGGTTTCTGAAGTCTCTGTAACGGTCTGTGATGGTTTCTAGAGAGTCCATACATCATAACACAGACCGTAATAGAGTAGCTCCACAGACCACCAGTGACAATAATAGACGAATTCCAGAAAAGAAGTTTCATCGTGTTTCACACTTTTAATCCTAAAGGGATTGCGCTAACAGCTTTTATTTCATTATTTCAAAGGCCTATTGGCATTCTATGAACAATATCATCGATCACCTGCGTTAGCTACTCGTGATGTGGATGTGCCGAATTTAATGATTATTCTAGAAAGAATGACTTCATCGACTGCTGCTGCCGCATCATCATCGTCGTCATCGAACAATATCAATATTGAAAAATGGAACGAAGAACTACTCAAGTTTGTAACTTTTTATAGATTGAAGACATTGTTGTAAATATTAGTATTCGATTTTTATTCAGGGATGTGTTAACAGATAACAATGCTGTCGCTTCGATTGTTGGTGGCATAATGAGCCACGATATTATCAAAGTAAAATTTTATTCGAAATAAATTCTATATTCATTCTTTTTATGATAGGCCATTTCAAAGCAAGAACCTAAAGATAACTTTTTCTTCTTCAATGGCCTATCCTGTGCTGGCTTATCGATACCAATCGCCTGTTAAACTTGTCAAATAAATTCTAAGATCTCTTATTACTTGTCCATATATGTGGTTTTCTTTTTTGTCTGTTAAAATTAAAAACAAATAAATGTTACATTTAAAATCATTGTCAAGTGTTCATCACGATTAAATTATTTCGATTATTTACAGTCATTGAACAAAGTTGTGCAATCTATAGATGAACTGGTGACAAAAATGTTTAGAAAAATAGTATTGTTGATTTTGAACAAATCATGGAAAAGATACTACTGGTTGAAGTGATTTCGTCTCGTGTGATTCGGTTCAAAGATTTTTGGAAAACTATTTTTAAGTCAACCACTTTTTCGAAGACCTAAAATAGGTATTATAATGACTAATATTATGACACCAATAGCAACAGACACCGAAACGAAGACAGTTAATTTCTAGCAAAAAAAGAATGAAACGTTTAGTACAGATGAATAGGCTTGATTTTATTTCGAGTGAACTTACTTTTCGAGACATATCTCGTGATGTTCGTCTAATCACTGGCCTATCATCTTGTTTTGTTGCACTTTCAATAAAAGCATTATTGACATCGATGGTGTCCTGATCATTTTTTGATTCCTAAAAGAAATCGTTCATGGAAATGTCAATAAATCAGTTTATTCTATAGAAAACTTGATTTTCATACATTCACCGTTAATGTATTGTTTAAACGTTCCATTATTGCTTGCTTTACTTTTACAACGACTGTTTCCTGTAACTGCGTCAATTTTATACTGTATCATAAAAGATTTCTACCATTAATTTTCCTCTAAATGAACAGACAATACTCTTTTTTTCAAGGATTTTCCTCTTCTAATGTGCCAGATGAAATCTATTTGATTGGTCCTATGGCCTAAGATATCTTATTCTCTACTAAAGAGGTTAAAAAGCGCTTTCTCTCTCTCACTCTCTCTCTCTATTAGGATAGTTCGCTGTATGCAAAAAATTAATTTAGAATATTGATTTATAGTTTCTTCTTTTTTTTTATTGTTAAATGATGCTATTCCAGAAAGATGACAACAGAATCTTCATTCTTCGACAAATAGGAGATCATATGGCATTTAAAACAACAATTGATATCATTGAAACACAAGAAAATCATTGTTTCATTTTTCTTTCCTGTTCTGTTTCTTTTCGAGTCAGCGATTGTAAAAGCATGCTAGGAGATTCAGCTGTATAAAAACGGATTGACGCTTCGATATTACCATTATGTCGCTGACGAGTCACAAGCAAGAGAAAAGAGAGAAGAGGAAGAATCGTGTCGTTTTTTCGTACTTTTTTTTGCTCTTTCTACTCTTTTGAATGATCAATATTATGCACAGAAGCGAGATGCAGTCCATTTGTACTGAGTGGCGTCATACATACAACTGAATAGCATTTTAACTTTTTTTTCATGCAAATCACTAAAATTTTTTCATTGAGAAAAACGACAACAATACATTCGATTGATCTTTGTTTTTACGACTAGTAAAATATCTTCTTCTTTTCGATTGAGTGAAAACAGAAGAACAGTCACGAAAAATATTATTGCTTGTAAACTTGTGTGTGTGTGTGTGCGAATAATTATTGCAGCGGAATGCATTAATAAGCTTGCTTTTTCCCGTAGGTTTTCCTTTTGTAAAGTAAATGGCACGATTTAATCAATCGTTATTGTATAGTAAGTAATAAATTTTCAATTGATAAAAGTAATTACTAATTAAGTTAATTTCTATAGCTATCATTGCATTTTTATCTGTGCTTTATCGAATAACAAATGTAAAATGCGCTACAGATGCACCAACTCCAATAGTAGACACCTCAATTGAAACTCCAATCACCGCTGAATCTACTCCAACGTTGTCATCAAATACAACTACAGTTTTAAACAATTCAACATCTACTGGTACCACTACAACTACTAAAACTTCAACGTTGCTATCAACAACAACAACGACTACTTCTATGGTGATTAGTGTAGTCACCAATGGAACAGTAACAACTGATAGTAATGCGACTCGTCCTCCAGACGGTAAGTAAAATCAAACATATGTTTATTAATTAATAAATAACATTAATCTAGATTAAAATAATTGACTTAAGTTATTGATAATTTT
Organism: Rotaria magnacalcarata; assembly: GCA_900239745.1. Classification (NCBI taxonomy): domain Eukaryota; kingdom Metazoa; phylum Rotifera; class Eurotatoria; order Philodinida; family Philodinidae; genus Rotaria; species Rotaria magnacalcarata. The sequence goes on from OENM01000075.1 coordinate 101,552, forward strand.
TCTTATTCTTTAGAACGATCAGGACCAGGCTGGTGGTTATTAGTTGCTCTTCTGATAACTATAATTATTGTCATTATTGCTGGTGTTATATTTTATTATCGACAAAAATCTCCATATAGACGGTAAGAACTATTAGAGAACTATGCTTGCTATAATTATGCACGCTCATGAATGACTTACGTATGTGACTTATTCAAAAAAAAAATATATACTGACAGCTTTGTTAGAATATAAATATTTATGGGTCACTGTTGAAGCATAGACGACATATTTTTTATTCATAAAATATGACAATAATAGACGAGATTTATGTAAAACTCAATGTTTTGCTAAGACAACAAAACAAGACTTAGAGATAAACTTATTGACTTTTTAATATTTGAATACATGCTTCTAGCGAATGTTTTATTTTGATGGTTGCTTGATTCTTAGATGCTATTTTGCTTTGGGGATTATCGTACATGAAATAATTACTTTTAGATCTATATCTTGTTCACAATGGTGTAGACAGTGCAACACCAGGTATATGATACTACTACTACTACTACTAGATAATTTCAACTAAAATTAACTACCTTTGTCTCAACTTTCTAACACGCATAACGCTTAAGTTTAGCATGAATGATCGTGAGAGCTTCTTTTTTACACTGATTGATTTTTTTTTCTATTAGATTTCTTCGAAATTGGCGATCACATGATGATGGTACAGATAATATTATTTTACAACTTGAACAATCAGACATGACCAATGATCATTGGCCACCTCGAATCTCTTTTACTTAATTATTATGTTTCTTTGTTTTACCTAAATTAGATATAAATAAGAACAATTGTGTTTGTGATAAAAATTTAGTATTTATTTCTAAACAATCCTTTCAATATTCAATCAGTTTTCATGGTTGACTTTTTTATGTTCAATAATATTTTTGTGCACCACTCGAATATCAGTGATTTTATTTAAATATATTACGTTAAAATTATTGATAAACTTTACGTACAATTGAATACTTTCAATATTCTACAGATAATATCACAGTGTCAAGTACGACAATGATAAACAACAGAAATACAATTCGCATCAGAAAGTTCTCGATTGGAACACAAGTATCGTATGAGAATTTTTTGTCAATTCTGCATCTAGTTGTCGCCTGAAAAGGTCATCAAATTATTTGCGAAAAAAACAATTTTCTAGATCTTTGCTGTTAATAATATTATTTTTGTTTTCTTGTTTTGACGAAAAGGTCAAAGTATTTTAATATACCCGATGTGTTAATCAATGCATGAATTATCATTTAGACTATCGAGATAACCCACATGAAAGTAGATTAGTAAACGATCTTGTGTTGCACTCCGAGAAGAACTAAAAATATTTTCTTTTAGAAGCTTGTTAGTATTCAGTTTGAACTACAGTAAATCGATCATGATCATTAACAAGAAGATGAGTAATTTCAAAAGCATTGTATTACTATAATCATTTGTTTTCCTATCATGATTAGAAAACAAAATAGCCTTGAGTTTTCTAGGGGTATCTATAAAAAAAAGACGACAACAATGAGAAATACTGGAGTATATTGTTCTACCGGGAATAATTAATCAATTAAAAACGTGAGATATATATATATATATAACCTCCTATGAATTTTATTGAATATATATATATTGCTTGCTTTGGTTGAATATTAATTTAAATATTAATCATTTTGCGAATCACTGAAAATAACAATTAAAGAAGCATCTGCTGTTATCCCAACATATGTTATTATTTGATTATTTGTAATTGGTTCTATTCTAGTTATTATTGATCTTGTGTTTTACTTTAGGCCGATCAACTAGGCATTGTTTAGATAAATATCCAATGGGGTGAAAAAATTCAAGAAAATTCTAAAAGATAATTTCTTTTGCATTTTTATTTTATGATGAACTTATGTGTCACGTATATTCAAGTTACTAAATCAATAGAATTTATCAGAAAGATTACAAATTCATCATTTTTTATGTCCATTTAGTTTAACATTTTTTGTTTTGTGTGGGAACTAGAAAAAATAACAACGATGACAAATGTCGTGTGAAAGATGACAAATAATTCTCAAAATATCACGTACTACGCCCTCGACTGTCAAGAAATCTACAGCTATTAACACCACGTCGATTTCTTCTGAACGTCTTTGATTTCTCTAAATAATACTAATGAGATAATTTTCTTTAGCGAATGGCAGCTGCTTTTCTAGACTTAGTAATAACATCATATTTAATGTGATTAGCCTGATGTCACTTATACTTCTTAATACTACCCGCCTACGACTAGTTTTTCTCAAGTTATCACGATGACGTCTGTGAGTGACTCGTCATAGTAATATGTTGAATTACTGATTCATTACTCTTGAATGACCTCGCACTTGCATTTTCCTCGAGGCATAGAGAAAATTGCTAAACACTATTAGATAAATAAATTAAAATTGTTTTTCTATTTGCACATTTTTATTGTTTACTTCGACGAAAAAAAAAAAAAAATTCAAGTGCAAAGCCATTTTCTTGGATGATTTGTACATGAATACAAATACGATTTGAGTTCGGTTAATAGAGCAAAACATGTCATGAAAAGAAAACATTCTTTCAAGGCAAATGAAAGTTTGATGTAAAACTACAGATTATCAGTTGACTTAAATTCTACTGCTTAATAAATGTGTAGAAATCTTGTTGTTTAGAATTCGTTTGTTTGCTGACGACATCACGAGAAAAACGTCTCGATGATGAAATTCATTTCATTCCCGATCGTAAATCACCCTGGGAATAAATCAAAGTAAATGTTTGGATTCTTCTACCGCATTGGGAAGTATCATTTATGTTTGTTCTGTCGAAAACATTTAAATATCTACGTGGCGTGTCTCAAAACACACCTCTCTGAATAATATATGTCGATGAAAACATTCGTAATCATGCAATGAAATCTACCTAAAGGAAGACAAATGATTCACATTGACTGCCGTTGATAGCTGACAGTCAACCTTCTGCATTCATTTCAATTTGTTTTCTTCTGTATTCATTTTCTCGTTTGTTTTAATCGTCTTTAGATGATATTTTTCTCTTCCGTCGACAACTATTGAAATAGTTACTACATGGCATCTAGCAATCGTGTAGACTACATAGAGAAAGTATGTACTCTACAATACGATGAACTACTGAAGGAAAATGAATCGGCACTAAATGAATATGCTGATTTTTGTTCAACTAGACAAATTTTATCTATTTTCAATTTCGATAACAAACGATTACATCTTTTTGGCAGTTCCATGTCAACTAAACAAGCTGGTAGAATATTGTATAATTATCATTTGAATATTGATTATAAGCAATAATTGAATTCTTTGTATTTCAATAGAAAAACGATTCTTCGATTTGCAAAATGAAATATTAATTAACAATATAAAACAGCGAAAGATTGACGACGTACTATGGTGGTATGAAACTTGGGATAGTACATGGCAACAATACAATTTGAATATCAGCTCTGACATAGAACATCATTACAAAACTAATGTATCATCTGTAAGAATATTTTTATCTTTTGAAACGATAAAAGTATAATTTTGGTTTTCGTTTTGTGAATAGATTTTGATTCTCAATGAGTTAGGTGAGCGAGTGAAAATTGATTTTCAGAAACTCGAAGAACTCTATGGAACACGTATAAAACGTATTCGTCGATCGAAAGTTGATCCACTACACCCTATCCACTGGAAATTAACTCCTATGAATATGTAAGTTCAAGAGTGATGCAATTTAATTTTTCTTGTTGTAAACTATCATTTAGAGAACGAATTTTGCTTGAACATGACTCAAATGAATATAATTGGGTACAAGAAAATTTCGATAAGAAAATGAAAGGACATTATGTAAATCGTATTTTATCAAAACTCAGTATGCATATATAATATGCATTGATTTTGTTTCCAGACGACGCTGACAAGTATTGAACGTATTCAGAATATGCGACTATTTAAACAATTTTTAATATTACACGAAGAATATTTGCATAAATATGGACAAGTCAATGATGGTACGATGCATTATTTATATCATGGATGTCCTGAGTCAGCTGCAAAGAAAATTATTGAGCGAGGTTTTAATCGTAGCTATTGTGGTATCAACGGTAAGTTTTTACTCGCTCATTTAATAGATGGATATTCAATTACGTGATGATTTTCTGATAAGGATGTGTTTATGGACGTGGAGTCTATTTTTCAAGAGACGCTAGCTATTCAGATAAATATGCAAAAGTCAATGAAAAAAACGAAAAACGTATGCTTTACAGTCGTGTTCTTCTTGGTCGAAGTATGAGTACGTACAAGACTTCTCCTTTCTTTTCATGAATTATGTTCATAGATTCATTTTTGTTTTCAACTATGCAGTTGGTAATTCGACTATGTATGAACCAGAAGGTAAAAACAAAATCATCCATATACGTATAAAATTCGCTTATCGAAATATTACATTTTTAGATGGGTATGACACGACAACAAACGGAACTCATATCTTCGTATGTTATTACGATAGTCAGGTAAGAAGTTAAAAATAAAAATAAAAAATATGTTATCTCTCATTTTGAAGTGCTATCCAGAATATTTACTCACCTATGTGTGATATGAAATTCGAGACTGACTATCGGCGTTATCAACAACTTTCATCACATAGAATCTCCATATCTATAGATTTGCTCGTAAGATTATAAGATGTTTTGTTCTTCTTCAAAACTTTGAAACTATGACATGACAATATTCTAGACTTGTAACAATGAAATTGATTACGTCTAAATGTCGAATAGTACTTTTGTTTGTTCAATCGATTTCTGGCTTTCATATTCTTGTAAATCATATTTTTCTATTGTCTACTCAGACTTTTCTACTGCTGTTGTAAAGATATTAGTAATATTGAATTTCTCTAAGCAAAAATCAATAAAAACGATAGATAGCTGCGGTAGCTTTTTTTATGACGAAAAGAAAAAAAAACGTGATATTAATCATAACGAATGCGATCTGATGAGTAGAGCACGATAGGTGTCCATATGTTGTGGGTATTCAGAAAAATTTGCCTAAACAAAGAAATATTTCGAACGATCGGCCAGTCAATGAGATCACAGGTAAATGAAAAATACGGAAAAGACAAAAGTCACAGTCTTGTTTGGACAGAAAACAACACACTAGAAACAATGATTATGCCGATGTTGGACGAAGGCCAAGTGTTTTTTGTTTACTTCGGAGACATATTCGTATCTGCATTAAAGATTCAAGATAACTTATGGCAAATGTATGGACAGTTGATGGACTCATGAGACTTTTTCCTAATTCGAAAAATGAATTCGAAGATTGATTATCATTATCATTCTTTTCTGTTGCTGTTGATGATGAGTCATTATTGTTTGTTTCATCGGATTTGGCTTTTTGTCTAGCAAAACAAAACAAATTAGTATTATTTGATGAGAATTTCTAGTTAAAATAGTGTTACTCTACGACTCGTTTTAATTCGACTTACTTGTTTGATTGCTTTTCTACGGTTCCACCGAGATCTTTTTCAAGTCGATCACATTCATGATCGGTTAGTTTCCCTTGAGATCGAACAAATGTTTCATATTTTTGAATATTTTCTGTGACATTTGTCCATTGTTCATTGAATAAAGGTTCGATTTTTTGTAATTGACTCCAGAGTTTTAATTCATTCTCATCCTCATTAGCAACAGTTGGCGCTGGTTGTTGCTCGTTTGCTTTCTTTTTTGATTTTTTCGTATTTGACGAACGATTATTACCCCCATGTTCACTGCTATCAGCCAATAACGATGTTTTATTAAATAGAGTAGCTAAAATTGATTTTATTGATAAATATAAACTATAAATATACGATATAAATTCTGTATAAACAGAATAATATTCAAGTGGTGATTGTTTGCCAGATAGATCATTGAGAAAACATAGATTGTCATCAGTAGCATTTTCCGGTGTTGTTTGGCATCGTTTTTGAAACGATGTTTTTTCTAATGCTTGTAACAGTAGTTGATACGATTTTTCAAGTTGCTTTATAATTTCGGTTATAAAATGATCGATTTTATCGAAATGAACTGTTGTATTGGCTAATGTTATTGTTGCTTCTGTGGATTTATTGAATGTTAATCCATCGAGTAAAATTTGAATAAATGATGGAATCGACTTGTATAGTTCTAGGTCAATGATAGATTTTATTTCGCATGGAGTTATAGTTTCAACATGTTTTAAAGATTTCGTCGATTGATCAAAGTCATTGAGTATAACTTTTAATGCATTCAAAACTTGCTCATCTGGCATACGAACAGCGGACGTTGTTGTAGAATCAATATATAATGTATGGATCAAGTTGAGTATATTGGCACGAAAATAACAGAGTATTGTTCGTTGTTGAAAATCAGCAGTTTGATATTGACGAAGAAATGAGTCTTTATAGGATGGTGATTGATATGCAGTTTGACCAGCGTTTTCGGCCAGAATTCGATCAGCATAAGATATTCGTTCAATTGATTTTGTATTATCATCAACAGTATCAAAACGTAATCGACTAAAATTCATTTCGAAACACATAGATATATTTAGATCTCTACATAGTTATAGGTAGTTTCCTAGAATTTTGACCCGAGATTCTGCTCAAAATGATTGTTAATCTCAAAATAATTTTATAGTTCCTGCCCGATAATTTCCGTCTCTTGTTGTCTTCTCCCTGCAGTGCTCGTCACAACTATTCGATATAGGTTTTCTATTTACCGATGATCAATTTTTGACCAAACATCAAAATCACGTGTATCTTGAAGTTTAAATAAATCACTATTAGCATTTTTATAAAATAATGATCGCAATGAATGATTATTTTTATCTCTATGTTCGAATAAGCCTTGATTCGATGTATGTTTAAATAGACCAACGATAGAATGATATCGATCTCCATTTTGAATTAAATCAATTATAATTGAGCCGATTAATGATTGTATATAAATAATTGAGAAACTAAGATAATAATCCGAAAATGCACGAATTTCATTAATACGTAAGAAATTTCCGTATTTATAACAAAACATAATTTGACTCCATGAATCATCAGTATAAACGAGTAAAAGATTAGTTAAATAATTAAAAAAATATCGTATTTGACGATAATTCGTATGTATACGTAAATAATGATCTGTTAATAAATAACCAAGTGAATAGTATTGTATGTTTTTTATTTCAAGACGTTCAAATGTATCTTTCATTATTGTTACACAATTGAAGTTCACTGCCATTTTATAAATAAATAATTTAATATCAAAATTCGTTGCGTCTTTTTCATAGGTACGATCTAATAATGTATATAATTCAGTTTTTGATTGATTCGTTTCATCCATTATGTTAACTATTAATAGAAGTAGTTCAATAGAAAGATGTGATGGAGTTGACGATTGAATAGCTACGTCAAGTAAATGTTGAATTAATGAACGATAATTTTCCGACAACCATGAACTATGTATATCACCACAAATTCGAGCACAATAGAATATATTGATTAAATATTGTGCGTTGTTTTGACAAGTCTCCAATGTCAATTGACCAATAAGATGTTTATGAAGACGTGTTAGATCTTCGAAAGAAAGATATTCTAATGATCGATATATATCGAACATAACTAAACTCGTAGTTTTTACTGAATAAGTCTCAATATACGAAATAATCTCTTTTAAGAATGAGTCAGATAGATAACTAGAAGCCAATGATGGTAATGCTATTGAAGTATTTTTCAGTTTTGCAAGTTGCCACCGAAGACCAAGTTCAATACGAGCCAAATGAATACTGCGCAAATCACTTGCTTCAGTAGGAACAGCTACAATATGTATTGGAAGGTAGCACTCAAAATAAAGAGATTAAAATTTCGTATCATCTTACTTAGTATGAACTCATGAAGATCCTTCGCTAATTCTTCTTGTTTTGTACTGTCCAATTTAAAAAATGAATCGAATAAAACTTCATACCAATTCCAAAGGTAACCATCTTCAGTAAGAAATTGTTTTGCTAAACGATACGCATTGTCGAAATTGCCTGATTTAAAATTATAGATTAACAATCTATCGTGTGAGAAATAAGCGGGTAACATGGATTCATTGGAGGGCGATTTTGTTAATGCATCTAAATGTTTTTCTAGAAATGTTAATACTTTAGGAAAGTCTTCTTTTAATTCAATGGAATGCAAATATAACAAACATTCCATTTCACCATAGAGTTTTGCTTGTTGTTGATTTTCATCGAAGAATTCTTTTTCAAGCATTTTTGTTGCCATCGGAATATAAAGTGTTTGTTTTAATTGATTAGAATTTTCATCTATTTGTAACAGCACACTTATAACAGCCCAATTATAATATGGACTTTTTCTTGTTAGTTTATACAGTTTTTGTGCTGTTAATACCTGATTTTTATAATCCTTTACGCGAACATATGCCATGAATAGTGAGCATAAACATTCTTCACTCGTTGGATCACGTTTCGTTGCTGCTTCGTATAACCAAACAACTTTGTCATATTGTCGTAAATCTTTATAATATTGAGAAAAAAATGTTAATGCATTTTCATCAATATTGGATGGATCGCCAGGTGGCGCAGTGCGTGTTGTAGCTGAAGCAAGCGCATCTAATTCATTGGCTAATGCACGCGCATCTTCATGTCTTTCAAGTTTAAGCAATACAAGACATTTCAGAGCTTTACATGCAGTAAAGTTTGCCTGTTTTTTCAATAAGCGATCGATTTCTGTTAATGCTTTACGATAGCTAGAAAAGAAAAATGAAACGATCGATTTAGTATTTGAAAGATTGAAATCTTCATTATCTAGTTTTATAAAGTATAGAATTTTTAGTTCTGTTATTTCTCTTAAAATCAATATTTTGAAAATGTTGCAAAAGCATACTTATGAATTTCCATGTAATCATAAATGGGACGAAGACGTCGTTCATTAACTTCCAGATGTGGATTTGCAATACGTTGAAGATCATTTTGATGTGAATGTGCTAAAGTTCTAGCAGTAAGTGGTACTCCCGCTGACATCTGAAGTGAACAAAATAAAATAACAAACAATGATTTATCTTGATTTTCTTTTTCTATTTAACTGTTAAGTATAAATATTTGAGAGCAAGAGATACACGCAGAGATGAGAATGAAAGATACATAAATGCAAGTGAAAGAAGACGAAATATGAGAAAAACAAAAGATAGGAATCACATTTGTTTTTTGATAATTTTTGAAAATATTATACTTATATACATAAACGCGATACATCATCAATCAACTTTTATTTAAATTAATATAACTGGTTTCGATAGATCATTGCAAATCTGTGCTGGTGCTATCTATCGAATTTCATGAATTACGAACTTTGCCCGGAACATATTTATCATGATCAATAGCTGCATCTTGAAGGAAAACATGAAGAGAACGTTCATTTTGAGCTAATGGATGACCAGCAACTCTACGGAGAGAGAGAGTGAGAGAAAAAAAAACAGTTATAATGCATTTACTTTCCTGTTCAAATAAGATTCACATACTTATTCACAAATTGTTCGAGTCCTTTACGTCGTTCATCAATGAATTCATCTTCAAAAATACCATCGTCACGACGAAGAAATGCAGGTACTTGTCGTTTCCATGCTTTTGATGGTAATGGTGGAACAACAATCTAATGAGAATAGCTTTGAAATAAATATATTATCTATATGATTCTTACTTTACTATCACGTTCAAGTTCTTTACGTAGCCATTCAAAATCTGAGTAGCGACGACGTACAGAACATTCCTTTAGACGAAATACTGGCAAATTNAAAAAAAAATTCGGTATAGAAATCCCCCTTGCACAATGATATTTTTTTCAATTACTTTCATTCGAACTTCATAATCAGTGTATCGTTTTCCAGCAAAGCCATGTGTTTCAGGATTGAGAACTTCAATTTCAAGAAAATTAGCCGGTGGATCATAACGATCTTCAAGAGAAATCTACATGGAAATTAACTAGAAATTAAACAGATCAAATTAATCTTTTGCTATTATTTACTGGTCGAGCTGGTAAACGAGCGATTTCGCGTCGATTTTCCGTATCGATGGTAGTCATCACTTTCTAAAATACATCAATCGTTTAGAAGTAAGAAACAAAATGTAAATAAAACAGTAAACAAGCACGTCATAGGTTCGCGATTCTCCTCTCCCATTTAACGCTTACATGTGTTCTATTTATTCTTCGTTCGTTTGAATATACACAGCAGATCATCCATAGTGACATCTTAAGTTGAAACATTTCATTGGTTTAAAAGGTTCGTTGCATCTAATAACCAAACCAAGAAGGAAGGTACAATAGTAAAATTGCTTTTCTCGATTGTGATATTTGTCAAGTGTACAATTCGAAACAAAAGAATAAACGAAGCAAATCATGTCTTCGCGTAATTTTATTTCTCATTTTTTTTATTTCCAATTATCTATTCCGCTTTAGGTGCACACGTATCTATGCGATATTTCTTATTGTTTGCTTATTCGTTACCATGCTTTGCTCTTTTTTCCTGTGTTGGTTTATCTCTCTTGAAAGATTTTGAAAAATCAACTCGTACTCACTGCAATGTCTTCAATTTTCTTCCATCTATATCAGCATCGATTGGTGATTGTGAACCTCAACGTTACATCTGGCGTTTATGTTTTGCATTAGATAGTGTACCTCGTTATGCAATTGCTTTCTTACAACTTCGCCGTTTATTAAATCGTCATCATATAGTTTTACAAGAAATTTATCCATTAGTTCAAATCACAAATAGTGCAATTCATATACTTGAATTAACATTTCTTCTTCTATTAACTTACATATCATCCAATGAAATCAAATGGATTCATGAATGTTCATTTATTGGTTTTATGATTTGCTCGTTGTTACATATGCTTCTAACTGTGTTAATTGATTATTTTTGGCCACGAACAATAAATTATCGCGTAAATGATCAAGAGAAACTAGCGCGGGGAAAACGATTAAAATGGTTTCTTGTTAATATCATGTCTTTTTTTATTTCACTCTATTTCTATTTTCGACATAACGACTATTGTGAACCAAATATCTATTCAATGTATTGTCTTTTTGAATATTTTGTTGTACTAACCAATATTGCCTATCATTCTGTTGTAATGGATGAATGGGATCAAAATGCAGGACAAATTCAATTTTTTTACTAAATAAAAAACATTAGTTAATTGGGTAGTTTGCTTTCTTTCTCATAGATTATGACAGATAATGAACCGAGTAGAAAACAAAAGTTTCGTCAAGAGACAAAAGACGAACGACGCGTTCAATTTAAAGAACGTCGTCGTAAAAAAGCCGAATCGAAACTAGTAGGATTTCGCCAATCGACACATTATATTGATTCAGCATTAACCAATGAATCCATATATTATATTGATCCAGAATCACCTAAATTACGAAAAATTTATCCATATTTTTTTACATGGATAACACATGCAAAAGAACGTTGGTACGGACGAACGATTGGAGATATTTTTCAATATGAATTTCGTCGTTCTATATTAAAACAAAATTTCGATGATATTATACGTAATGGTCTTGTACGTATTAATGGGCAATGTATAGAGAAAGATTATATTATGAAAAATGGTGATAAACTTGAACATTTTACACATCGACATGAAGTACCGGTGATTAATCAAAAATTTAATATTCTAATTAACAATGATGATTATTTAGTTATTGATAAACCATGTTCAATACCTGTTCATGTATGTATTCTCTATCGCTTTCGTACCAATATGTATTTGATTCTTTTTAGCCATGTGGAAAATATCGATTTAATACTGTGTTAGCAATTCTAAATTATGAATATCAATTATCTAATCTTCGTACTGTTCATCGTTTAGATCGTATGACATCAGGCATATTAATTATGGCGAAATCAGCTGCTAAAGCACGTGCCATCGATTTCAATGCTGATCGTTCATCAACGAATAGTGTCGATAAACTTTATCTATGTCGTGTGCGCGGTGAATTTCCTTACATTGATCAAATTGTTCGTGTTGATCAACCACTTGAAACATTTTCATTTCAACTTGGTCTAACGAAAATCGGTGGTAACAAACAATGCCAGACATTGTTTCGTCGTGTTACATTTGAAGAATTAAAACAGCAACAAGAAATTCATGGAAAATATATTTTTGATTTAAATAATGAAAATATTGAAGTCACAATGGATGAATCATTACATCATTTTTTGGATCAAGATCAAACAAAAACCAGTTTAGTTTTATGTCGACCATTAAGTGGTCGAATGCATCAAATTCGTGTTCATTTACAATATTTAGGTTTTCCAATTGTTAACGATCCTCTGTATAATGCTTCCGATATTTGGGGTCCATCCAATGGGCAATATGGCCATTATGAGCATTCAAATGAATATGTTATTGAAACATTTATTAAACGACATAGTTGTGAATATTGGTTATTAAACGATATTGATAATGAAGATGAAGCAATGAATTCGAATGGTAAACGAATCATGGAAGAAGAAGACGATGTTAAACGAATTAAAACTGAAGAAACAACAACAACAGCAACGACAACTATTGATGTTAATGATGATAATGCAGTTAAAGAATACATAAAAGAACATTGTTATGAATGTTTAAATCGTTTTCGTGAACCATCACCTGATGATCTTGTTATGTTTTTACATGCATTACAATATAAAATTTCCGATGCGACTACTTTTACTAGTCCATTACCTGAGTGGGCTCAGATTTGAACACAAACCGAATGTTGTTTTTATTTAAAAAAAGGGTGACAGATCATATCTTATAATACTAAAGAATAAATTGATTGAAAAAATCTCAAAAGTGATCTTGACAAGAACATTGTCCATTTGGACTAAAATGGTGTATCCGATTAGCATCACTAACAATAATGTAACATTGTCGAATTTTTGCTATCAGTTTTATTGCTTGGTCTTATGTAAAAAAAAAGAAAACGGCACATTATTGAGAATGATCTTAATGAGAAAAAAAAGTAACTTACGGCAATCACCGCATACGCGAAGATTTCCAGTTATTTGAATAAATTTTGTGCCTGGCTGTTCAACGAAATTGTAAGCTATTGCGATCCTTTCACTATGGCCACATAGAACAGACAAGTCTGTTTCCCCTTCCTTCAACCGACGAGTTATCCACGAAGAATCACACTTATAACCATGTGCAATCAATTCGGATGTTAAACGATCAATTTCAGAAAAAATTTCTGACGATCTTTCATGAGAATGGTCATGTGCATGAAATGTCTACATTAAATAACATATTTTCTATATTTATTTAAAATAGATCTGTTTACCACTAATTGACCGTTTACTTCCGTGCATGATAATCCAAGTTTGACATTTTTTCCTAAATAATTTATTTGATCAGATCGAAAAGTTGTTGCTAGTTCATGTTCTCCCACGGATGAATAAATATTTGAAAGAAGAATTACTCCTGCTACAAGATCTTGTTTTTGATCTGGAAACAACGATTTCATTCGATTATATATCTTCTCAGATAAATAACGATTTCGATTATTACGTAGACCGGATAATAACGATGCTAAAATAAAGGTAAACAAATTAAAAAAAAATGAATATTACATTACAAAAAATTCTTACTATACATGATTACACTTGGTTTATTTGTTTTTTCATATTCATCAATCAAATTTTGTGCTTCATCAAATAGAAATAAACGACTTAAACAATCAACCTTAAATATACTATGAAATGTGAATAACCTTTAGACGGTAAATAAAAAAACAAGAACGAACCATCGTAGTAAATATTCTTTCTGTTTTGAAAGGAGTATCATTGAAAATACTCCAAGCTTCTTGTAGAAGACCCGAATGAGAACATGCATTTAAAGCACAAATATGTGAACTTTCATCACGAAGGTTATTCGGCATTTTTCTATATAATTGTGTAGCTTCAGAACCCATTCCATTGAGACCGAATGCATTAACTTTAGAAGGAAATTTTCTAATAATTAAAGACAGAACATAAATAAAAATAGATCCCAGTACTCATTGCATTATATGTCATTGCATCACGGTCGACGACTGATTCAAATAGATTTTGTGCTTTTTCAGTTGAACCACATTTACCCTTTAAAAAAGAAACTTTTAATCAAAGCTCTTTTCTGACTAAAATACAGCCCAACTCATAAATCTGCTTTGGTATTATCATCCGAAATAACGATATTCATCAACCTAACTATTAAATAATTTTATTACAGAATATATTTATTATTTCATTTCGGTTGTCAAGGTTTTTCATGCAGTCTCTGTAATATGAATGCGTCTTGTCATGTTATGCAACGAGGAGAAGCGGTTACATAGCGAACCTTCAACCTAAAACGTATGCTAAATAAGTTTTCTTTTAAAACCATGCACGAGCTACACGACAAAAAGATAAAAGTTAGTCGGAATAGTAAAAACGACGGTAAAAACCAACAAACCATACGTACCCACATACGAATTAACGAATTTTGTATTGATTTCTTATTCAGAATTTCAGAAGGAATTTGATCAATAGTATGTTGAGATCGAGAAAGCATTCGAACTTGTGAGCATGCACCAATAACTACACTCCATATGATCTCATTGGGGGCGACATTTTCTCCAATCATTTCTTCTAAGATTTGAAAGCATTTCATTGATAAACCATTCATATTATAACCATTCATTAATACGCCAAAAGTATAAACATCTTTCTTTTTAATTGATTGAAAAAGACTTTCAGCAAGTCGAATATCACCAAATTTCATAAACATATGTATTGCTGAGGTTAATACAATATTATCATTTCGAAGATTTCGAGGCATCTTATCGAGGAGTGCTTTTCCTATTCTCATTGCTCGATCATTATTAAGCTCAGTACAGACATTAAAAACAATAGTGTAAGTATAATAAAAAGAGGCTATTTTAGACTTAATAAGAATTATCACTCCTCTTGATTTACCTATGTTAAAAGTATAGCATAACATTAAAGGTGGTTTAACCCGTCCTCTTGCTTGAGATATCTAAATCGTAAAAGAAAAGTTTTTCTCGGGTGATAAAAGTGATTCGCTCCTGACTCTTGTCTTAACTCGTATAACCAAATTGACCAATTTTAATAAATTTGTTGTGAGTTTTCTATTTCCCCAGAAAAACTGGTGTCTATAGTATTTATTTGGAAAAATCAAAAGGAAAAAGAGAAATAAGAAAAGTTAATTAAACTGAAAAACCAAATAAGAATAATATACATTTTGATTATGGTGAGTCTGTGGTTGGACTTATTTTAATCATTATGCTGTATAGATAATGTAATGGACAGTCTGATACGGTGAGATTGTCGGAAACGCTTGCCCTGAGCCAGTTGCAGCTGATTCGCCATAGATATGATGAGTATGTAGACCATTAGAATTGATCGTGATACCTGTTGCATCAGACCTAATGCCGTGCGTGTGGGAACCCTGCCCTAATATATTATCTTCTGATACATCTTTCCACTCTGTTAATATAGCTCTTTTGGAAATAGTAAACTGTCCACTACCATATGTGGTACCACCATGGTCGTGTCCAGGATCGTAGATAGAATGTGAATGGGAGCCATCTAATCCAGTAGAAAAGGTACCTTTGCCATGGCTGTGTGCTGGTAATTCTTCCTTCAGAAGTTGATGAGACGCTTTTCCTCCTGCCATACCCAATTGTGTTGCTTGACTAACATATGTTTCATTCTCATCGACGCCGAGAGGAAATCGACCACGAAGATCTGGCAGACGAAAATGCATCTCTCCTTCGTCTCCCGTTCCATATAGAGTGCCAATAACATGGAACAAT